>OMOV01091147.1:0-10854 GCA_900312565.1 Beryx splendens
CGCCAATTTCCCCTGCTGCAGGGAGAGATGGGATCAGGCCTGCGTGCGAAACAATCACGTACATGCAGATAGAGCCGTGTGTGCATGCAGGCCTGATCCCATCTCTCCCTGCAGCAGGGGAAATTGGCGTCAGGCTCAGTGAGCGTAGATGAGTGACATGCTGGTTAGAAGTGGACTGGGCTGCCCTCAGTAAGCCACAGAACAGGGGGAGGGGATTAAAGGAGGGGGACATGGATATGTGTGCCAACCTCTTAAAGGAACAGTGTACCAAAACACAGAGGAACACACAAAAGCATTTCAGGGATTACTACACTGTACGGGCCTACGCCATGATTTTCAGTACGCAGTCCCATGAAGAACAACCCAGCGAAATACTCTAGCAGCAGAGGACTTGAGTGGTGTAATTTTAGAAGCCATCAGCTCCTTTTCACGTCCACCGATCTGACATTCATCTGCTTTCTGTTTGACTGTTATAATGCAAGAAAACGGCACGAATTGGAGAGTAAGAAAGAGCACAACTGCTAGAGCCAGCTCTGGCTCACTGAAGATGCTCCCTTTTCAATTGAAATCACAAGTGAATGGCATACACGAGTTATGTCTTCAACACGGCAATTTAATTTAGAAATAAGTTGAAATTAGTTTGCATTCCATCTAACATAACCTATTGGGACATACAATTTGCAACAGTGTGACCTTCCTCACCGAGCCATTTCAAAAATAGTGCTAATGTAATGCTGGAAAAAGGGATCATGAATTTTTACCTTATGACGACCTGCCTCCGTCAGATCAGCAGATTGTCTTCACTGTTCAGATGCCTAAAACTACTGCTAAAAACTAGTGAGATCCCTTGGGATCTATGGCTGTTGCTGTATGATACAGTCCTTATGGAGCCTTTCTGTTGTTTGTGATGTTGCTGGCTGAAGTTGAATCTTACTCTTCTGCTGCACTCATTTGAACTTGCTCAGGATGAGAGCTCCAGCTAAATACCTCAAATGTAAATAAACCATGTATTGACGATGACTTGAGAATAACAGCCAAGTTTGTGGTGAGGTCATTTACGTATGCTTTGCTGTCAAGAGAATTTCTTAAAGATGATTAAACTAGCCAATATGGAATTTTCTGCTTGAAAGTAATTAGCTTATTATTCTGAGCAGGAAAAAATAATTTGATAAATGTAGTAAGTTGCAATAATCCATTATTTTACATTACGACAAACGACTGCTCTGAAAATGGCAAGCTGTGTAACTATTAAAACTTAAAACGGACAGTTCTCAAACTGTACATTTTGTTCCTAAACTGTTGCTGTGTCAAACATCTACATGTTTACATATTTGTAGTCACAATACAACGTATGCATATTGCTGCAGTGCTTCTACCACCTTCACCCTGGGCCTAATACAATAAATAGGCCCTTACTTTGACCTAATGTGGCGTAACATGGGCTACTTACAGGGCTAAATCTAAAAAGGGATTTAGCTAATTGTTCTCCTAAATGTTGATGTGCACTGGTAGGTTTTTCACCTCAGGAGCACTGCTAAAAACATTCTCCCAAACTAGACATGGACGGTCTATTACCTTCCCTTGCCTTCTCAAAACACTCATTTAGTAAGAAGCAACTCTCAGCTGGATACATGCCACACCAGGTTTAGACTCCTCTTGCTTCAAAGTAGAGTTTATAGATTCTAAAGTTTGGCATTTTACTACACAATTATAGTCGGAGCTGTTCTTTTTTCAACTACACAAGACATCATCGCCACACTGCGCTGTATTTGGACCTGAGATCAGCACCAATAGGCCTAGTTCCTACATAACGACTTTAGCCATTCTTAAAAGCTTATGGCGTGTGCTGAAATCTGACACCGTGCAGAGGGCATCTGTTCTCCTAGAGGAGGACTCACTGTCAAAAACTAATTAGACACCACAATGGCTCCTATTCAGAGCTGCTGAGCCTGCTGGCCAAATGCACACAGGCACAGAGGAAAAGTCAACCTGAAGGAGCTCGGCTACCTGAACGCTAGGCCTGCATCACCTCCTCTCTTCCAGGCGCTGCTATTTAAAGATTACATCATCAGTGGACTTGAAAAGATTCAATTAACACAGCTTCCCGTTTCATAATTTCTCTTACCTCTAAAATTGTAAAAACGAAAATGAAGAGAAACAGCGAAGGACTTTCAATTTTGACACATTTTGTATCTTCTATCAGGCTAATTTGACAGAGGCAACAGCTAACCCGAACCTTCAATAGTTCAGCGGTTGCTTAATTACTATCAGTGTAACAAAAGGACTGCATCATCCCTCCGGCCCTTCTCTTCCACAGCTTCTCCGGGTTACAAGGACAGACTGCACGGTGAGATGGGACATAGTGACAGCTCAAAATCGTCTCTACTAAGCTCTACTCAAACCACACATCAACAATATCTAGGTAATTCAAGAAGTTGTATCTGTTGTATATTATGGATGTGAAATGATACTCATTTGACTGGTTCCTATGAATGGGAGCCAATGGAAAACAGCCTCAGTCATGAAAGAGTCCTTATATTCACAGCGTGACAACTCACACTCACTCTCTCCATTAAGACACACACACACAAAATTGTACATAGCCGATATGGCACTGAAAAGTGATGTGGGCACAAAGAGAGTACAGAAAACTCATACAGGTCTTTATCAAGTTGCATCAGTTATGTAAAGAGAAGCTGACTCCTGTGTTCTGGCCGGGCAGGTGATGTGTAAACCGAGGAGCACAAATTGACTGTCAGACGGAGTCTTCTGCCAGAGGAGGGACGAGTCTCCACTTCTAACAGAGAACAGATGGGTCTTGATCTTGAAGTGCACTGGATGCGCCAATTAAAAGCACAGTGTGAGGCTCTTTATCAATTATGGACACACGTTTGAAAGGAATATAGCCTAGGGATTGTTGATATATTGAGATTTCAACTTTCTACTCAACCATATGTATCTACACCCTTAATGTCCTTCCATTTGTTTAGATTTTGAGTGAAGCTCTAGCTTTGAGCAAGTGCTTGAATTGGAATTAAAAAAGGTACGAGTGCTATATATATATCAGCTACTGTGTGCAACCTAGTTTGCTAGAGACAGCATTATTAAGAGCAATATATACCTAGATGTATCAAGAGGTGGCAGCACACATTAAGACTGCAATTTTGGTGTGAGGTACTAGTGAGCGCCTTCCCAAATCAATTACCTCATCTAGCACTGCATATTGCCATGTGGTGGGCTTAATCAGCACACTGAGAAAAACAAGGATACAGACACTCAGTACGTTTACATGCACACTGAAGTCGAGCTAAGGTTATAGCTCGATTAGGCCATTTAACTGGACTACTCTCGTTGTCCCAGTATACATGAACCGGGGGAGAATCGATTTATTAAGGGAAGTATGTCCGATTGCGGTACGGTAGGTGATGATATTCCTCTTTCAGCTGGTTGCTATTGGACCTTCTTCCGGTTGACTTGTTGCGTCACATACCAAACACGCGACAAACAAGTTAGCAAGTGGCACACGGGTTCCATGTCGAACGGTGAAAACATGGACGACTTAACAGCGCGGTACCTTTCGTATGTACTGTACGCTTTACTTTTAGTACAATTGAGAAGCACGCTATCCCTGCTGCTTATGGTGACGTCCGAAGGCAGAAGACAACGCCGTTCTTCTTCAAACTTACGTGGTTCGACTTCCGGGTGAAAGACCGCCGCCGGCACTATGGATCATGCGCAGAAGGCCTAGTCCAGTTTACATGTTAACATGTTTACATGTATTTTAAAAGTTCGGTTTTAGTCAGACTAACACAATAAATGGACTTTCTCTAACATCATGTAAACACACTGATAGTTGAGACTCTGACACTTCAGAGGGCTGTAACACTTGTAGGAAGATGATAGCAGCAAGCAGGAGACTTTTGAGGAGAACTATGCTGGAGAGAATTGCCTCCACTCCCCGGGCATTTATGTCTGCTCTCCTTTAAGCCACTCATTTAACTCACATCTGGGAAAAGACAACACTAGCACTGCACCATTATCATGCCACAGCTTGGAACAAGTTAGCCTTTGTCTGCCTCTCTTGCCATCTTGCCATCTCTAGGCCATGCCATTGTGCTACCAACTCCGCTAGAATTTGGTCAGTGCACCCAACTGGCCCCATTCAAAATCAGAAGCAATGAGCTTAATATCACTCCCACAAATTGCCAAGTTAAACCCATACTTTTTTGATTTAATTTCTAATATAATTTTATTTAATTTATTTAATTTTTTATTTAATATCTAACTGAGCAGCAAAGACTGAAAAAAAGAAAAGGTTTCTTTTACAAAACACACAAAAATTCAGTTTTAGATTTACCAGTGCAGCACCAAAAATGTACCTAATGTACCTGAAATGTACATACAGATTTTGCAAACCGCGAAACCTCTATTTTCTTCCTCTTTTGCCTTCCGGCATATAACAGGAAATTGGTTTTTAAAAAGGGTAGTATCACATGACCTCAGACGTTCAATGCAGTTTCTAAAACCCTTTCAGCACTAACATTATGTTTAAAGCACAGCACTGTGTTGAGCAACTGCCTAACATGACATCTCTAGAAACTTTACAGTGTCATGCTGCATGCTGCGAGGTGCTATCGTGCCGCTGTACAGCAAGAAGCATCTGGAGGAGTTGGCAGCGATGCACAAAATTCCATGCAGACAACCTAAGCAAACCAGCGCCATGCAAAATAAAACCATGCAGTCACAGACTTGTTCAGAGTTCAGAGTTGTTGTCGACGTTCCAACATTTACACAGCTATATCGCCCGATCAAACATCGCCGATGGCCAATGATATCAGGCAGGGGGAGCAGCCAGCGACATCAGGCAGCAGTTTCATTCTCCGTTTGGTTCGCAATTTGGGGAAACAACAATTGTTTTCAGATAACTGCGCTTAAAAAAAAAAAATTTTTAACTCAAATTTGTGGTATTGTTCTCAACACCTCGTATTCAATTGTTTAATGACTACATTGCAAAAGCTAAATATTATTTTCAAAGTATTATACTGATGAAAAAAACCTCAACATCGTCACATAAGCGCTGACAGCCTATCGTTGATGTCCGATGACTCAGCACAACCCTCCATACACATACTACAAAAAAACGTGTCCATCCGTATGCTCAGGCATTCGCCTTGCTTCACTCACATTCAATTTGATCACTTAACCTGAAAAACAAGCAAAACAAG
This sequence comes from Beryx splendens, assembly GCA_900312565.1. Lineage (NCBI taxonomy): Eukaryota > Metazoa > Chordata > Actinopteri > Beryciformes > Berycidae > Beryx > Beryx splendens. The sequence continues at coordinate 5,226 of OMOV01091147.1, forward strand.
CAAGGGAAATTTTGATGTCGTTTGATGTCACCACATGACAAGGGAAAGCAGCCGGGGCTACAGTCACAGCCGTTGTGATTAGCGGTTAAAAATAATGAATGGGTGCAACAGCATGTCTGAAGCTACCTAGTAGCAGTTCTCTCTGTTCTACAGCCACAGCAATCTTCACAGCGGTTCTAGAGCACAGCTGGAAATTCACTACTGACAGACACAAACAAACACACAGTGGGCAATATATCTGCGCCCACTTCAAGCAAAGCCATTACAAGCCTTGGCTGGCACAGAAAATTAGCTTTATTGCAACATATGGGCCCTAAAATTGGATTAAATCAGATCCGACTGTGCACAATGTACCAAAAACGACAGCAGCACAGCTTCAAATCTGTGGCACCGGTGTGAATGAGCTACCCACAATGTGCTTGTGAAACTCGGGGCCAACTTCGGCTATACACAGAACACATATACAAACAAACAAAAAGCGAGGTCATGTCCAACTCTGGCAAGAAAAATATAGGAAACTAAGCACACTACGGTCTCAGGCATAGGGCACCGCTGGAGTTTGAAGGAGCTGTTGACGTGTGAGCAAGCCGCCCTGGAATGTTTGTGCATTCCAGTTGAAGGGTAGTCGCACCAGGAGGGAGGGAACAAGGAACGAGAGAAAGGAGGAAAACGGCACGTCCCCTTCACCCACCTACCCCAGCCTGAAGGCAAAAGCTCAAAAGGAATGGTTTGATTTCAGAGTCATTTGATTTGATGTTTTGCTCATGATACGGTCTCATCCTCCCTAATGTTTGCTCCTTGATGAAGGCCATCCGAAAAGCGTTGGACTCCATATTCTACCACGAAGTATTGCTGAACATTTTGTTTTCTTCTGGTTTATACTTTTAAGCACTTTGGTTGCTACCTGCAGATCTGTTCGCTATCCTCCATAATGTTACCAAGAATATACCTCTACACAGTTATAGGCTACTTTACACTTCAGCCCATTCAATCAGGTTTACAACAGATATTGTCTCAGATGGGGATCCTTGGCTAAATTTGCATCTATTTTGGGAGCCAAAAGGAGCCACTTCAGAATGTTGAGCTGTTCGCAAGTTAAGACAGAAGCCAAGGGCTAAATGTTTTAGCAACAAAGTCATGGCAATAAAAAGTTACGCCTAGTCCATCAACTAAAACAAAAGTATCTGCCATAGAGAGCCAAAACATGGGTCATTTTCCTTTCCTTTGCTAACAGACAGAGCTCTTGGTACAAGAGAAAAACTGGGGATGGACATGCTTAATCAAGCTTGGAATATCAAATAAGTAATGTCCATTTTAAATGTTGCCTCCATTTATCTGTTCATATGGCAGCACATCACAATGATTAGCAGTTACGTGAACATCGTCATCAGAAAAAAGGGGTCGTTCTGCTCTGCTGAACGCCAGAGGGGAAAGACTTTCAGAAGGTTTCAAGCCAAAGTTATTCAGTCAAAGGTGATGCAGTAACAAGGTCATGACATTGGTAAACACTGAAAGTACAGGCCTGTGATATAATTGTTTAAGGCTAACATGCAAGTATTGAGATATGAATTTACCCGCTACAAATATATATATATATATATAATATAAATACTTTGTAAGTAGTCACCAATCAGCTGTTATTAAGTGCGCAAGCACTTGCTTATTAACAAGAACAGTCATTGTTTAATAGATGTGCTATAATAGGAAATTCTGTGGTGTTGATCAAATTAATCAATTCCATCATCTAATTAATCAATTAGTGGAATTCATCTAATTGGAAATGGCCATCCCTTGTCAAAAGGAGTTTTAGATTGGGGATTTACAGGCAAAACTACATGGAAAAAAAGAACACCACACAGCGTATTAACACCAGATTACAGCATGTAAAGTGCCTCCCCTTTTTTTAACAGCTGAGTTTTTTTGGCCTTCCAGACACACCAGGAACAAATCCCAGGAGGTTTGGCAGACGGCCACGGGATCAGCTGACAGTACTACAGCAGTGCACGCAGCAACAGGCACATGCGCGAATACACACACACACACATTAGTCTGACCAAAGGCCCAAGTGTCTCCTACGGACAAAAGGAAGAGATGACCACAGTGCAGAGTGGAAGCTGGAATGATGGCAATTGATTACTGATCACGCTGACAACAAGACCACAAGCCTTAAAATCCTAACAGACTGAAAACCAAGGGCATTTTACTCAAAAACTGTTTTTTAGAGAATTTCTTGTCTTGCCATGAAAAAGATCCACACATCAGGCTCCTGGTCCCTGCTGTGCTGTTGCAGAGGTACATGCAGCTCTCTCTTATTTCCAGCTCTCCAAAATAATTTCAAAACGAAATTACCAAGACACAGAAGTCTTGTAGGCGTATGATATCAATCAGGCCTCCAGACTTATATTTAAACTGAGCAACTCAAACATTTCTCTGTGCAACTACAACTGAACCTCACCTTTACCATCTCATCCTTCATCACATGGAAAAATATCAATTTCTTTGCTCTTATGATCAAAATACATGTTTCATCTGTTCTGTCCTACATCACAGGTAAGGAAACGTGGCTTATGAGTTTCAACGATCTGAGTTAAAGGTCACTACAGAATGCCAAACATATGTCTCCAAAAGGTGTTCAGATACGCAGCTGACACAGCAACACTTGTTTTGATGCAGTGATATTTCAAAAGGATAAACTAGGAAAGCACAAACATCAAAAAGCTTTTCCGCTATACCTTTAGGCTACAGGCTCCAATATCTTATTTACCTTGTTTTACATGCATCTATACTCAGTGGGATCCAACACAACATATTTGCTCTTGACAAGGCGTTGACCAAAACTCTGAAAAAAGAAAATAAGTCCAAACTGGACCGAACGCTTTTCAGTGCAGCTATACTCTGATCGCGAGCAGGACAAATTGGAAAGTGGCAGTCAAACACTAAGTTACTGATGCCCTTTGTTTTATTTCATCGTGAGCAGCGCTAACTAAGCCAGATCAACGAGCTTTTATGTGTAAGGAGACAAAACTCATTTGCCAATACGACACATGATGCATGGTGTGCTGCCTAACTGCTGGGGAACCAGGCGTGCCACGGTTCCTCTATGTTGTATGTTTCACATGTGAAGAGAGAGCGACATGAGAGGGAAATGTGTTATGGGGAAAGAAAATCCCCTTTCACCAGGCTAGACGATTTTTTTTGCTGCTTTTGTGAAAGGACTCCATTCAAAAATCTGTTATACCACTGGAGACTAAATCCTTATGTTGGCTGAAGGTGTCATTTAAAAAAAAGTTAATGTGCCTCCACTTCTTGAAGTTTGGATCACTACTGCTACCACATAAAAAAATAATTCAGGGGCCTTCACTCCTTCTAATTTTTAACCCTTTTTGCTTTCTGTGCAGTGATCCTTGTTTTCATGACTCTCCTACAGCATCCTGAAACAATTTAAATCGTCTTGACTACGATTCATTCACGTTCAAGTTCACGCAAGCATCCCACATCATAAGTCTTAGTTTAGTCACACTTTGCAGAATGCATTACACTTTTGAAACATGTAAGATAAATCCCTAGTTCTGAACTAATGACAGCTGTAAACTGCCCTAACGATGTATCTTGCCTATGGCACTCTTTCAACCAGCCTAATTGACTGTGTTGTATATTTAACAGAAATGAACATGGGAAGCCTGATCTGAAGAAGTATAGCATTCTCCATTGCAATAAAAGTCTTTACTGCAACTGTGTATTCATTTTAACTTACTCTGCACTGATACGTGGTGTTTAGTGGTTTTATTTTGTGGTGCACCAAGTCGTTTTAGAGCTGGTGTGTTGTACTCCCGAGCCCTTGCCACGACGTGACGTTAGACGATAAGAAAAGCACGAAGCACATACAGAGCAAGTGAAGTGCTTGTTCGGTTCCAAGAACAATGTGGCATATACGACAACATTTTATACCTGATGCAAGCCATTTAATGGTGAAAGTTATCATTATATGCCAATTCAAAAGCCACTATCATTAACTTTAAAGACAGTAAGACACGGATACACTTGACTGTGTAGGCCAATCAGAGTCTAACTGATGACCAACAGTTTAGATAGCAGGCTAAGTTATATTTTTCACGGTTCAGCTGATCACTTATGGTTGTAAGTGGGGTGACTCTCCCTTCAGTTAGCTATTGGTCTCACTGTCTCATCTCCAATGCTGCCACTCATCCCAAGAGCCATAACCATGAAAAGGCACTGGCTGGTGTCACAGCCAATGATAACAAAGCTTTTTCTTGGATATAGGATATAGTTTTCTTGGCTGTAGAATAGTGTTGCACCGGTATACCAAAATTTAGATACTTCTTCGATACTTTTTTGTTAAAAATGGTTCGGTATTAGAACTTCCCAACGTTCGGTACTTGTTGTAGGTCATAAAACAGTGTCGTGCAAGGGAGGACACACTTCAAACCTCGCCAAGCACCTCGGTGACGGACACCAAGACCTCTCCAAGGTGTGCAAAACACGACAGGTTAGCAAATAAGCTAGCTGGCTGCCTAGCCAGCTGGTAGGATGGTGATGAGCTGCTAAATTATATGAGATACATAGCGTATCAGTAGCGTGGTGTATCAATGTCAGGCCTACCCTACTGTATCGTAAATAGCATGACAGAAAATGTGAGTTCCAAACGACAAATGTATTTAGCTACAGTTATTTGGGGGTCTCATTTTGGTGCTTTTTAAAATGGTTAAATATTTAAATAGCATAGGGCTACTAGCTACATGTCACTTCTAATCTACAGTGGCTCTGTAGTGTCAGACAGGATGGCCAGTAAACAAGGCACACTCCCACCGTGAATTTAGCGAACATAACATTGCCCATACAGTAGTGAACATAATGCCCCTGGGCTAATAAAAAAAATGTGATAGGGTTGCTGGAGTAACATTTAAGTGGAAATGGCCTGTTGGTAGACTCATGGTTCGTCATTTTGGAACTATTCATAGAATAATACATGGGCAGCGTGCAGGGCAGCTCTATAATACAGAACATATTAACATTTCACCCAATAAATATAACCATTAGAAATGTGCCCAAAAATTTGAAATTGAAAGAGAAATAGATTTAATTAGGGGTCGACCGATTTTTTCAGTTGTTTTTTTTCCAGGGCCGATACAGATACCGATTATTAGTAATCAAGAAGACCGATAAGTGATATTTGGAACCAATATACATTTGCAGTAAAAATGAAACTCTTGGTGTCCTTTTCTATAGTTTATCCATCTGCAATGAGAGTAGAGAGAGAGAGAGAGAGAGAGACACACACAGACAGAGACAGAGAGACAGAGAGAGAGAGAGAAAAGTGGGGCCGCAGGCTGACATATGCTTAACGCACGATTATGCTTCATTTTTACTTTATTCAAGTTTCTCGTCAAAAACTACATTTTACAAGATTACATTTGAACACATCATGATCACGTTATAATTTATAATTTAGTTATAATTTTACTGAATAGAGCTTGAACACATCATAATGTAACTCAATACAACCTAACGATAACGAGGAGCCGACAGCAGCTCAGTGAAATTGTGACCCTGTTCCAACTCAGAGCCGGTTATCAATCCTCGTCCCTGTTCTGTCCTGACTTGAAGGTGG
>OMOV01091166.1:0-14289 GCA_900312565.1 Beryx splendens
CTTACACAACCACACAGCATAACCCAACACTTCCTCTGTGCGCTGACATATATCCTGGGCTCTCCCCACTCCGGATTTGCTCCACTGACTCCATTAGCGGTTTACTTCATCTATTCTCTGTGGCACATCCATCTCTCTCTCTCTCTCTCACGCTCACTCACACTCACACACACACACACGCGCACACACACAGTCAAAACTGTCTGCTGGGGTATTTCCACTTGAGCGGTCGGTGTCCATTGTCTCACCGAGTCTCTGGAACACAATTCATCTGAGGACAAGAGTCAGCGCTCGTTCCTCCCCTCCTCGTCTCTCCTCCCCTCCTCCATTCTTTTCCTTCCTCTCCCATGCTGAACTGCTGAGTTGGCCTGATTCTACGACCAACAAGCGGCCCACATGTTTGAAGAGGGTTGGGGGCGGGGGGCAACCAGCGTCTTCTCACAGTGTATCTGTCTGTGCCTACCAGACTACTGTGACTCAGTTCAGGAGCTCAAAAGACAATGAGTTTTACTGAATAGCAAGGCTTGGAATAAAAACTTAATGAGTTGTCAACTGCACAATTGCGCAACATTATGAAACTCTGACCTTGTTGAATGCACCCATGTTAGGGCTACATTCACTCTGAGTGGACTTAATGAGAGAGTAGTAGACTAATCATATGTGACTACCCCCGAAAGGTATGGGGGGAGGGGTGGGGGTGTTTTCAGAAGGAAATCAAAGTTATTACCTTTCAGCCTTCCTATCCCCAGACAATATTTCTACTGTGACACAGGAGTGAGGCATCACTGGTATTTCATCAAATTACACAGCGGATATATTATGAATATTGTCTTACACATGTCAAAACATGTGTTACAACTTCACAATTTAATTCCATACAATGGTTAATAAGTTTGAACTTGGCTTGAATTTAACCCTGAATCCCACCCGCATCAATTAAAACTCAAACAAACGATGCAGATGGAAAAAAATAGCATAGCCCCATGAGGGATTGTTTATAAAATCTAGTTTTCAAGATAATTAGTTGATTTATACACCAAGCAGAGTGAAGGGCTTTTAGGAGAGCAAATCAAAGCAAAACATTATAACCAAATATCTAAAGATGAAAGCAGAAATCTTCCCAGGGAAATCAATTACACCCAACATAAGGGCAAAGCAAAGATAAGATGTATTATGCTTTACAGCCTCTTCAAGATTTACTTTAAGTAAATGTTAGAGGAAATTGGGAATCATGCAGACTGGCCCATGTCAAACTGATTGCCAGCTCTGGTGATTCTTCCTAGCCAATTGGAAATACATTTGGCTCCACTGTAGCCAATCAAATGCACTTGTGCAGTTAAGTGCCAGTTATGGCTGAACAATTGCCAGATTGGTTAGGGGAATGACAGCTTGTCTCATTGTTTTAGCCCTGTGACCTATATACGGCTGTGCTCTGGACAAGGCCTTTTAGCTGGGCTTAATTGTCCCTTTAATTCATTGAACATGCACACACACAAGCACAGGAACAAAGTGGCTTGCATGTATCCACACACACAAACTACCAGCCCCCATCCCTCCCAATCCTGAAACGGTGCACTTTCCAAGCCCACTGTGCCACGTTGCACAAGCATGTAGAATACTCTGTGTAAGAATTAACCCTTAATTAAAAAAAATTTAAGACACCAACATTATTTGGAGATAATATGAGCTAACACAAAAAACAATGCTCAAATTCAATTCAAATTCAACGTGTGCTGACATGACAGCTGCCATCAGGCAAAGCACTGCAAACCACAGCCCCCTTGCTTCCATAAAAAAAGAAAGGAAATAACAAAATGGTTTCTGATTTCGTCAGTGTGGCTTGGCCACAAGGGGATACAAGAGAGAGTAAACAACCCTAAGGAAACAGTCAACTCCCTGTCAGCTAGACCGGATCAGGCTATTTCAAGGAAAACCCACTGCAACATTTTACTACACATGTTCTGATACATACACAAGTCTTTTCACGCTACAGGCATGGTCTGGTGTGCAGAGTGCATTGTGGCCTGTCAGAGTGAGTGTGCCCAAAGCAGGGATCCTTGTGTTGGTGAGGTGCCACTGACCATCCCAAACACAAACACACACACATGCAGATGGAAACACAGTCAAAGGGGCACATACACATCTAAACAACGTACCCTACACACACACACATGTTTGCGCAGGCTTTCATGCTAAGTGGATTTGGTTCCAGATGACTTTTGCCTCAGAGACCATGAACTTCTGACCGGAGTCATTGAATCAGGATAATAAATGCCTTCACATGCTAAGAGGTGGACCACAGGTTTGCACGTGCAAGTGTATCAAGTGTGTCTGTGTGCCTTGGGCATCGCTAGAGTCTGTAGTATCGCAATATGCACAACAGGCTCCTCTCATTTCAAGGCAACATGGCAAGTGTTAATCACCTCACATAATCAAAAAGAAGTGTGTGAAAGAAGCAGCCGTGACTACATGGATACAGAAGCAGGATGAAGGTTAGAATATGTTTACCATTCCTTTCCTTACAAAGTACAAGAACAAAGACAAAGCTTCTGAGAGGGTGTGAGAGGGGGTTGGTGAGGAGACTAATAGAAGAAAAGATTAAAAAGAGCCCTGTTATCCTTGCTAATTATTTTTGCTCCATCATTAAACCTAACCTGAAGTGAGCTGGGTGGCTCTCCAGCCGGCCTTGCCAGTAGTGAGTGTGTTTGCTGTGGGTGAACTGTCGAGAAGCGAAGTCAGTCCCTCCTTTGTAATTATGGACTCCCAAAATAACCCTTTGCAGAGGCAATGCTAGGCTGTTAGTGTGCTAGCTAGCAAGCGCTTCTCATGGCTCAATCTGCTCATGCCAGAAAGCTGCATGTTGCTTCTTCTAATTGAGGCCAGATATTGAAGTAATTGTGGTGCTGCTGCTTAGAACATGAGGCTTTATGAGCATTTAAATGAGCTAACCAATTTGGAAACTGTCCTTGAAGCATAACTTCAAGTGAAGACGATCCAAAAAATACAATTTCCTTGCATAACAGATCAAAACAATACTCAAGAGACAAGTAGGAATTTTGATTGAGCATCCTGAAACCCCAAAATGAACCTCAGAAATTTGTGAGGCATGAGTGAAATCAGATGGAGGAGAAATCCAGCATTTTATCTGGTACGTGCCATATCCTACAGCTCAAGTCAGAGTCAACTGGACTCTTTTCAAGCTAACGTGTGCTTCAGTAAAATGAGGGAAACTAGATTGTACTCAAAGGAATCAAGTAATCATTCACACAAACTTGCAGTTTTGTTCATTACATTACATTCACGCTTGTGTGGATGATACAGGATACAGTACACACACACACACACACCCAGCATGTCTGGCCTTGTCCTCCAGTAGAGCTGTAATTAGGGAGGAACTGGAGTGAGCAGTCTCACAGCAAGCCGTCTCTGCACAAACCAGCAACTCCTCCCTCAAAAACCCACTAACACCCACCCAGCGTCCCTATTCCCTGCTCTCTTACCCAAAAATCTTCACCCTGTTCCTTCACTTCACTGATTGCTTGGGTCTAAACTTGGCCTGGGAATTTTCCACCATATTTTCATACACAACCATTCTCGGTATTGTCTCGGCTCTGGTTAAAAGGAAAAATCCACCCTCGGATACTCTTGTTACACTGTTAAATATCATCAGTCTGTCTTGCTCAGTGCATTCCAGGAAATGTATTTTGTGATGAAATGTTTTTGGTGTACCCACTTTCCCTCAACCTGTCTGGTCCACTTCCAGTTCAGTTAATCATTTCCTACATTTCCCAGAATGACGTTCAACAAGCCGCAGAGAACAGGCGTGAAGCGAATTCAGCTGTGGGTTATACATGTAAGTGGAGAGAGCAAAAGCGATAGCAGAGTGAGAGGTTTTCCAGTCGAGACAAAGTGGGAGTCATGCAAGACTTATGGCTGCATTGCATTCTGGTCTATTGAGGCTATTCTGTGAGTGGTGAAATCGGTATCTTTGGCTCTTCTACAATGGATTTCTCCCTGTATGATTGTTGAACATCGGTGCAAAATGGTCGGTCGAGAAAGAAGCCCTGCGATGCATTATCATGTATGTGTGCTTCCCTCTCCATGACCCTCTATGTGCTGGTTGCAGGGGTCCCGCCCAGAACAGGGGCCATCTTAACCAGACTCAAAACCACACTGGACTGGGACAGGACCAGCTCCCACAAAACACTGCCTGGTGTTACAAGAAACTACTAAAATAAGCCTTCCCGATTCCTGAGACACATCATCATACAAACATACACAAAGAAAAAAAAAACAACCAGTACACGCAGCGAGTCAACAAACTCAGACACACACACATTACAGGTCTCATCCCACTTCTAAGCCATAAACCAAGGGAAAGAAACGAGGGCGGAAGTAACTGAAGCATTTCAAGCTTGTTTTCTCTCTTTGAAGGTTCATGCTGCCGAGGAGTGGCCACGGTGGCGGTGGCTTAGGAAGTTGTTTGTTTGTCCCAGGAGGACCGGCTATATTCATCACATCCAGCATGCAATTTCCAGGGTCTGCGTCTGTGCTTATTTAGTAGTGCTTATGCAGAATGAGGCTGATTTCACTTCAGTTTCTGAGAATTGGACTTGACATAATTGAACTCTGTAGGAATGCCATTCTTGAACTGCGAGGAACTAGCACCATTAACGGTCTTCAGCAAGAGGAAAAAATGGTTGATACTCCTATTCACCCCCATGCATTTATGACAATATTTACAATCCACTTCAAATGGCTTAGCTAGACTCCAGCGTCACAAAACGTATTCTGGTCATCAGGGACAACAACATCCTTCCGGTGCAGACACAAAAAAAACAATCATGGAAAAACTGCTGACACTGGTTTTTACAGGAAAATAATGAAATAAGCTCAGTGGACTTATTTGCAAAACAACCTCCCCTCTACATGATCCACTGACTACAACCAGGAGAGAGCTGTGAAAAAAAAGTGACAAATAGGTTCAACACATGGTTGGAGTGTCCCAGGTTAAAAGCCCCCTGACACAGGCACAGTCTCTGGAAACTTCATTGTGGGGGAGCAGAGACACAGTTCAAAGTGGGGTCGTAAACCAAAATGAAGCAGGGACTTAGGAAACACAAACACCAATATAAGTTTGCCAAACACAACAGACCTTAAAAAGTTTAATTAAAACACAAGACCTCCCCCGCTCGGGTTTGAGATCAGACAGTTGAAAGCGAATGTGAGCAAGAGAGAGAGGTTGTGATTTGTGATGCATAAAGACAGCCAGAAAGATGGATTAAAAGAGGGGTAACTCTTGAGTGTGTGTGTGTGTGTATGTGTGTGTGTGTGTGTGTGTGTGTGTGCGCGTGCGCGTGCTCAAAAGGGAAAAATGAAATGCGTGCATCCTCTGCAAACTTCACCTCACATAACCCTAATAAAACTCCCCATGCAAGTTTTTTCTTCAAGGAAACATTTGTCACATTTGTTGAGTTGCAGAGAAAAAAAATACTATTGTGCCATGACAGTAAAATGATTCATTTCACAAACTCTTAACGCTTTGCTTTGTGTTCCCTGCCAGGAACACAAAGCAAAGCACAAGGTGGATGTAATGGCACCATAGAGAGAGAGTGTGTGTGTCTGTGTGTGTGTGTGTGTGTGTGTGTGTGTGTGTGTGTGTGTGTGTGTGTGTGTGCGTTAAGTATGGGTGTGGGTGGGTGTTTGTGAGCACTCATGCACATGTTTGTCCCTATAGCGCCAGCTGACATGATTTACAGCCCCATCCAAGCTGGTTGCAATGGCTTTGCAGTCAGAGGCACAAAGAGAGGCAGTTCCCATCAGACATGGATACTGCTGCTCTATCCTGCTCCTGCCAGGCACCGGGCATCTCCATCACACTTTAACCATGGCTATATTGTGTGAGAGACACAGAGAGAAAAGGCCACACACAGTTTTTTAGTGAGAAGCCCACACACACTACCTAAAATGTTTTACGGCACAGAAAGCTTTCCTGGTAGATTTATTTGGTATGGGACACAGACGTACACACACACACACATGCGCGCGCGCACACAAATCATTGGAAAGAGGGTAAAAATAACAATGTTTAAACATTATCTAGATGAGCCAAGGGTCACATTCAGCAGCTGCAAATAGGAAAACTTTACAAAATTGACGAGGCCTTCAAACACCTTGCTTGTCCTGGGATGGGGCATTTTCAAAAGGCAACGCATTTTCCCATGCTGCTGCCTTCTGAATGTGACCCAGATGCAACCTCAAAGTAATAGTGTCTGTGTAAAAACACAACTACGGTCAAAAGCTTACAAAAAGCTCTAATGAAAGGCTTTTTTGTCCGTTCATACATGACATTTGTTATTGCTTGTACCAACTCTGCTTGCACAGGCTTCCCGTTTTCTCCACAGTATCCCACGATTTCTGTTGACTCAGACTGCTTTGCGAGAGAAATAACAAGAGGACGGCAGCCAGACCGCAAGACGGAGGTGGACTCAACCTGCCCAGGCCTCCCTCCCTCCTCCCCCCACCTCTCTTTTTCTCTCTGTCAGGCTGACTCCCCACTGTCTGCAGCGGTTTCCCCCCCTTGCCCTTGACAGTTGAGTCATGCACAAGCTCTAATGTGAAAAGAATTGGGATTGGTTTAAGTAGCTACCTGAAATAACATTCTTGAATGTGGACCAAGATGATCTGACGGACAAGTTGCACTGTGTTTTTAGAGTCTCTCTCGAGTCTCTCAGCGAAGTTGCACACTTTCACCACAGTGCTCTGGGAAAGGGAAAGCAAGTATGGGGGTGGAGGTTATGTAGAGGAGGAAAAAAGCACAAGAGAGAGGAGAAGAAAGAGAGATGTGTTTTAACTGACAGCTGGTTGTCTTCTCCTTCAAGGAGCAGCAGGCAGTGAGCGGACATGCTGTTCCATAATGATCCTTTTCACTCAACCAGCTCCTCCGTGGCAGGGCCCGAGGCCCCGCTCTGATACCAAGCACAAAGACCTGAGGTACTGGAGGCCCCGGCACAATAGACCCCACTCAAACTCACTCTCAAAGACTCAGATGCTGTGCAAAGGGACCGTAGCCACAAACGCACAATAAGGCAAGTCTACCGCACAGTCAGTGCCTTCATATGGCCAAAAATAGATTGCCGTTATGAGGCAAGGGTGCCCTCTTTCTATCATGGTATTTGATTGTTTGTCCGGCACGTGAGCTGCATAATCCGCTAAAAAGCTTTCAAAAGGCAAAAGAGCAAACTGGGGAAAAAACAAAAAGCTTGCACGGTAGCATGAATAAACATTGCATTATCTACACTAATCAAGAGATCTAATCTAATCTAGTACCAGAGGGCTAAATCAGATTTTTGTGGACTAGCCGGGATAAAGAGCCGTCGCCAATTACTGCGCTGGCTTTTTCTCTCTCGTCTGCACAGATCAAATGCTCCGAGGTCAAAGCTGCAAACTACGGCTGCCTGAGCACCGGCATGTTGTTGACACATCTGTCACACAGACACAATCTCACTCCCATCTAGTGAACAGAACATGAGGGCAAAAGCACTGAAAACAAAGATACACAGACAAGTATGTCAATGCACGTAGGTACATGTACACACACACACACACGCTCTCAGAAGCCCTTTGGCCATGGTGTAAGAGAGGCCAGATGTGCTGACTGGATCCCTGCAGTCAGCCGCTACGACATACAGACTAAAAAAGGAGCAGAGACTGTGTCGATCCAAGAAGCATAATAGCTACATTCAATACATTAAACTTATGCAGGTGCTACACAGCGAGAGAATTAGCAATATTGTTACCTGGCTGATTTGAGATGTGTAGCTACTAGTGTACAGGCAACAAATGAAAAAATGAGTTAGGATGAGATGGTGATTCACAGCCGATCATTGAAATGCAACAACTAGGAATAACGAGTAAGGATGACAGTTAAGGAAACTAATGTGAGAAAGGAGCAACATTAAGCTGTCAACAATGTTCAATAGTTAAGTAGAAATTACAGCTTGAGTCCAACATGACAACTGTAGAAATGAGATTTGTAATTGCTATAGAATTTACTTCTTTCATGAGTGGATTGGAAACAGATGATCATTAAAACTATTGTCTAACAGAAACCATCACCCACCCAACTCCTCTCCATTTCACTTTCTCAGACCTTAATGGCTCAGTGTTACTTCTCTCCGTGCTGTCTCATATGGATGTTTCATTAGGTTTTAGATTGAGAGTTAAGTAACAGACTGCACCTTTAAGAGCCAAATTCCACAGAAAACGTCTGAGAGACTCAAAGCAGCAGCAGACGAAGACAGCTGGCCAGGTGTCTGACGGGTAATCAGAGCTCTCTCTCCTGGCCAGTATGACTTTAGAGCCAGAAAGGTCAGGCCAGGTCAGGTTTAGGTCAAGCCTTCGCCTAATCCCAAATCACCCATACCCCTTAACCTTTGCATACACACATGTGGGCATATAAATAAAGATTAGGTAGGTACTGCTGTGATAACTAGACCTTCCTTCCAGATTTTTCTCATATTACTAATTTTTCTATAAGACAGCAGATTTTTTACACTATTATAAATGAACAGTTACGTCTGGATGTCAACAGTTTCCAAAGCCTTTTCTTAGGATGATGACAAGTAGACCAAAACAGTTAATGAATTTCTCACTCAAATAATTCCAACTTGCTGCACACATCAGTTTTCCAGCGGGCTATTACTCCCTTAGTGCTTAAGAGGCATGAGTGTAAATGACACCTCTCTATTCATAGCGTGCCAAGCTTTGTTCTGTTAACAACAGATTTATGATTTCAGTGTTTGCAAGAAAAACAAGAACGCCTAGAGTAGAAAGTCTACAACATGAAGAGACGCGTTAAATTCTTTGAGAGTCACAGAAACACAGAAATACAATGCCGTAGAACTACAGCGATGGTAGTTCGCCTGCTGGCTGCAGTTCTTTTGATCTCCAAGTAACTGTGTGGTCCAAATTCTTGAGAAACTGCACTGATTTGGACGTCGGCACTTTTCAGTCAGCTTAAACTGGCACGCTTGCCATTAGATTTGGACTCTTTTTATTTGTGCTGGGGCGCCACGTCTCTCTTTTGGTTTGGCTGATGTGGATATCTGGTCGTCCAGTTTTCACAGGTGTGGATAGCAGTCGGGTTACCAGGCCGTGCACCCAAGCACCCAGCAGCACGCTAGATATGGAGCCACGCACAGACGACCTTGGCCTACCTCATCATCATCTGCTGTGTTTATTTAAACTTTCGGGCCTTTGCGAAAGAGGGGTCTCTTCTGGTTTGTTGAAAGTTTAGTCTGTGTGCAGGCCACTGGCACTGTCTACAAATACAACTAGATTTCGCCCCAAAACTTAGCTTGGCAAAAGCAGGAGTGTGTTTTGCTTGGCTGAAGACATGATGTGTAGTCTGTTGGTGTAATTACAGGTAAGATTGAAATTAAACTAAATTCAATATACATAATCTTATTTGAACTCCAGCTTACCTGTCCGCTACTGTGCAAAAGACCTTCATCTAGATAACTAAAAACTGTCAGGGACTAAATTTGGTCCTGTTCTACTCTAAAATCAGATGTGGCAAAATACATCAGCTAAATACTTGTTCTTATCCAATGCTTTGCTGCTGCTGTGACCCAGTTTCCCACGGGGATCATTCATATTTCATCTTTCATCTTATTTTAAAACAGTGAAAGCAGCTGGTGAATTGGGAATCCATCAGCTCAGAGGCCGGTTTCCTGTCTGGACAGCTATGCCAGCTATGTCTGTCTAAAAATATGTAGGCAGCCTTCCCTTCAGGGGTATCTATATCCTATTTTGCATAATTTTGCATAAGAGGAAGCACATGAAAGGACAGTTAGTACTCATGACAGTTTTTACCGTAGATAAACACACCATAAAAGGTTTTATACAAAGCACCCAGACTACCTAGATATCAAACTCAAGAGTATTGTGCATTCGGCATCAGAGTGGGGTTGCCGCTTGCAACAAAGCGGCCGAAGCAGGATCAGTTTATGATTACAAATCTGAACCAAATGTATTAAATGGGAAACTAAAGGCTAGACCCAGATCAATATATTGCAAATCTATCCTTTTCTCTCTACAAGCACACAGCCATTTTAAATGGTATGTGTGTGTGTGTTTCCCTGACCCCAATCTAACATCAATCACCAGCTGACTACACACCACTGAACTACTACAATCACACACCCACACACTCACCAGACCAGGAGTCCACCTCCATATACAGGCCTAGTTCACTCACTCTTGTTGAGCCCAAACTCTCTCTCTCTCTCTACTCAGTTTTCTTGCCTCCTAAAACATTCATCCATTCTGAAGCAAGAAGTACAGACAGGCACTGACATGCAAATTGCACACTAATGTATGCATTTCCATCCTCAATCGTTATCTGCCTTCTAGCAGTCACTCGGTAAACAAAACAATGATTTATGCTGTTTAAACATTAATGAACCGCTCAGAGGTCCAAGATAAGGTTTTTGAAAATCTAATTTCGCTCCTTTGTTAATCATTATTTTGTAAACAAACATGGCTCCACTGCCTCTGGAGGAGGCAATTATGTAAAGGAATTAAGAGTTTGTGCAGAATTGTAGGACAAATAAAAACAAATCCCACACTCAGATACATGACAATTTCTTGCCCTTGATCAGAGGACTTCACCACTTTACATTCTAATGAACAGTACTGTGCTAAAGTGAAACATCTCCCAATTGAAAAATGTAACAGCTAATGGCACCTACTGACTGCTGGCATTGCTGGCAAAGTGACACAGATTACTTTTGGATCATCTACAATTTTGAAGTATTGTGCAATGAGAGAATGTTCTGAAACCCTTCCTATAAAGCAACAAAAAAGAAACAACGAAAACAACTCTTACGCACAATGAAAGAAAAATGAGATAAGCATGGACAAAACTAAATTAAGGTGTCATGTTTATTGTGATGGATTATCTCGCTCAGGCAATTTTCAAGTCTGTGGTTGTTCTTCTTACGATACAAGAATGAATGGCAGCAAATGGCTTCTTCTGAAGGGAGGAAAATGAGCCCTGATGTCTCCAACTACACTGTGTGCAGACAAACCAGGAGGAGGGGCAACCTAGATAACTGGTACAAACTTGACAAAAAAAAACAGCAGTATTATCCTTTAACGTCCGCTTACTCTGACAAAAGACAAGTATTGCCCAATAGCAGACAGGTGCAGTATGCCAAGCATTAGAGGTTACTGTGCATTCTTGTGGAGCAAAGCCACAAAGTGTAAACCTCTATTACCTCAGCAAAGGTCATCATTAAATGAGCTGCCGTCATTCCCCTGAGGGAATAAGAGGGCACAGCAGCAGGGATTATTGCTATATCACCATACAGCTGCTGCACGCGTTCAAATGATCCTATCAACAACAGCAATCTGAGCCCCAAGGGGCTGTCAGGTAGACACACACACTGCAACGGTAACTGTTTCTATATCAAGCAAATCTGGATCTGTCCGTACACATACACACACACACACACACACAACCTTGGAGACCTCTCCTCTCCTAGGTCCCATTTTTCCTCTCCTTTGCCCTTGAAGCTTCCGTCTCCCATCTGTCTCATCTTTGACTCACTGGTAAAAGTCTGAAAGGCAGTTACTGTGAAATCTGTCCATACGTTTGTAAAAAACTTATTTGCATTTGAATTTACCTTTTCATTACTTGCCTTTTTAGTGAAAAAGAAAACGCGAGAGACAAAGATCGTGTTAAGTGTTGGCTCAGTTGTGCGTTTAGTTTTTTTTTGCTTGTATGCATGTGAAAGACCGGTCCACCTTAGGTTAACTAGAAAGTCCCCACTGTGTCAGAGAGGGGTGAGTCACAGTGTCTTTATGTGTGTGTGTGTGTGTGTGTGTGTGTGTGTGTGTGTGTGTGCATGCGTGCGTGTGTGTGTGTGTGTGTGAAGCCCATTCCTTCATCTCGGGTGGTCTCCTGACTGGGAAGGAGGAGGAGAAGCTGGTGACACTAAGATCCCACTCGCTGATGACCTGCGTTGGTAGGCTGGTACTGCCTGGCACCGTCATTGCTGAGGCCGCTTATCTCACACCCATACACACACTCTTTCTTGTGCATGTGCGTTAAGGGGTGCGAGGCCACTCTTCTGAGACATGAGGTACATACACAGTCATACACACACCTCTTTGTCTGGCCACTAACAATAGCTTCCAGTGAGGCTTAGGATACGCAGACTGGCGCAGCATCAGGAGTCACAGCAGCGCACATTCCCCTCAACCACATCACCATGTCAGCGCTCTGTTTACACCACAACTACCACAACAACACAAGCACTGGCCCGTCCTATGGGCAGCCAGAGCCGTCCTTCAGCCAGGGTCAGTCCCTTTGGTATTTTTAAAGATTTTTATGGCATTTCTCCTTTGTTAGATAGGATACTGTGGAGAGCGACAGGAAATGGGGATGGGGGGGGGGAAAGAGGATGTGACAAAGGTCAAGAGTGTCTGGTGCATGGTATTCACCCCAGCCCAGTGAAAACAGAACACCCCTTCTGGATTTATATGGTGTGGAGCTGGACAGGACAGAGAGGAAAGAAGAAACCGATGTCCGAAACGATGGGTCTCAGGGATGAATTATTATATTATTCAGTTACATTTTAGCTGATGCCTTGCAGTGTCTGCAACAGTGGAATAAGCTTAAATTCACAGACTGCAAACATTACAAGCAATCAAAATAAGAAATAGGGGGAGGGAGGGGGTGGGATGTTAAATGCTTTTTGAAGACATGAGTATTCATTCAAAGGTCTGTTTGAAAAGTCTGAGATAATTTTCTCGAAATTTCAGCCATCGATGTTTCTTCTTGGCACACAACTGCACAATGGGAAGCACAAATAGGTGAAAAAAGGTGGGGGACGGGACTTTGACAAAGCAGATTCTGCCAATACATAAAAAAACAGTCTCACTTTTTTCCACCCATTTATAATTATTGGTAAACACACTGTTTTCTTTGTTCTATCGGCATAAGCGGCCTCCGGCTGGATTTCGGTGTTACACTTGTTCAAAAGATTTAAGAAACATAAAGAAGGTGATTCACTTAACCACAATTCAGGAACAGGACTATATTTAAAAAAAAAATATTGTCAGAATCTGCTTTGTTCGTGTTCGTTTATGTGCTAGAAGTGTGATTTTGAGACCTGTTTCACTGCACAATAGCAGTGACTGGAGAGGAGAAAAATAAACAAGTTTATTTAACAAGTAAATAGGTTCTCCAATCTCCTCTACCAGAGCAACAGGTAACAGAGAATCGCTGATTTTGGGGTTATATCACGGCCAGGGATCTACACGACCAAAGGTACTAACAAAGTTCAACATCACTTTCAGGGCAACTAGTAAGAAACTAGTACACAGGAGCCAAATATTAATGCTCAATTTGTGCTCCCTAATAAATTACTAACCAAAAGTATTGCAGCTGTTGGTAATGACTAACTTTCCTCACTATGGCATCTTACTCCACACCAGTGCATTCATCACAAATTAGACACACTGGATAAATCTACCAAAGTTTATTAGTAGATACAAAACTCTATTTTGAAACTCAAAAGCCGGTTAATTCACAATCAAAACTTTTAGATTTACACTGCATAACTTTGGCAGCTATCCAACCCAAAGTACAACCAGTTTATTCAGCTCAAGCCGTATTGCCTCTCAAGACACTGTATGGCACCAAGGGGGATTCTGGTGGGGCCTCTTGAATAGCCAACCCTTCTTTCTATCTGCAATCTGCGACAAGATAATTCAGCACATCGTGGCCAGCTTTTGTAGTCGAGCCACTGAAGCACAATTAAAACAATACCCTGGAGTGTACATGTTCAATACGCGAGTGAGCGAGGGACATTCCAAGAAGGATTGGGGCATGAATGGACGTGAATGGTGATAGATTCATTTGTATGCTCGCTCACTGGCTGGCTGGCAGGCAGTCCAGGCCCACTCCAAAGCTGGGATCAATATGAGAGGGAGAGAGCGAGAGAGGGAGAGATGGAGAGAGGGATAGAGAGGAAGACTAGAGCTGGTTCCCATTCAGGGCTCAGTGGTGTTGTCTTTGAACAAATACACACACACACTCACTCTCACTCTCACTCTCACACACACACACGCACGCACAAACACAAACACACAAACACACGCACACACAGACACACGCACACACACACACACAGACACACGCACACACACACACGCACACACAGACACACACACACACAGACACACACACACGCACGCACACACCCGACTCATACTACA
>OMOV01091167.1:0-21155 GCA_900312565.1 Beryx splendens
CGCTCTTGTTTACGTGGCAGCCCGGCCGCTGGTCAGCCCAGCCCAGACTCTTCCCTATCCCGGCTCCCCGGTGGGGGAATGACCTTCCCGCTCATGTCAGGACAGAGGAGAGTCACTCCCTGAGAACTCATTTCTTCAACGAATACTTCTCTCTCTCCCACCTGAATCGCAGGGCGCTGTAGGTCCGACCCATGCACTCTTTACTACTGGTCGCTTGTAGTGCAACAGTTTTGGAATTTAATGTTACTCTACTGCTGCACTCATTGTAAGTCACCCACTGTACATCAGCTAAATTCCTGAAGTGTAAAATGTAAACGCTATCTATGTTGTGCCTAATGTGGTTACCTCTCCACTAGATGTCTATTTGATAAATATCCTTTGTTGTTTTGAGTTGCACCTGAAGCTGAGTGAGTGTGATCCTATATTTTGTAGGTTATGTGTCTTCAGGCCATGCCCATACATGTAGGTTAGCCTTTGCACATTAAAAGAAAGCTAGGGTAATCTGTGCAGATTGTACCCTTGACTTCCAATCGGCACTGTTGTCCAAGTAATTTTGAAAATAAGTACTGGGGCACCAAGAACGGATGCAGTCTGGTGTCCTCTCTCAACTAACATGGAGATATTAGCATCTTCCCATCAGCTTTTCTTCTTTAGACACAGTGCCCTCCATGCACTGTTTGGTTTTAATAAATTAAATTTAGTGAAATGTAATGCCCAGTATAGCCATTTTGCCCCCCCCCACCCCCGCCCCGTGACTAACCTGTTGTTCCAGAGACCACACAATTTGCTCCCCTCTGTCTTACTAGACTTGACATTTTGTGTTTATTTCTTTGTCATATAAATGTTTTCTCGAATTTCCTATGTGAAAAAAAGTTATTTATTTTTGTTTATCAAAAAAGAAAGACTTACTGAACATGCTGTGCATTGCCAGTTTTCGTAAATATTTTGCAAGAAGTGTTTTTTCCCCCCCTTATACCCTTTCAGATAAAAACAACAATTTGCTGTATCTTTTAAGTGCAACTGTGTAATAAAGAGTGGATTCCAAACAACAATGGCTCTTCATTATTATTAGTATTATATAGCTACTTATGCATTATTATAACACTCCTCAAGGTTGATCTAAAATCTTGGCCTGAATTTGTAATTTGTAATTAATGTTTAGAGCATTAAGTAACTACAGAGGAGTGGTCTGATGCATCTCCTGCTCTCCCTCGCCCAGGTCTCTGTCCAGTGCCATTGACCCTGGCATCACCTTCAGGCCTTGCATAGCTCTTACCACAGATGAGAGGAGCAGGACGTTCCGTAGGAGGTACATGGCTGTAGACTGCAAGAAGGTACAATCGCATAGCGACATGGAATTTACTGGTGTAGTGTTCACTTCCTCGCCGATATTTGCATTCCTTAACTCCATAATGACATTGATCGGTTGATAGTAAAAGGGTCTCCGGAGAGTGAAAGGTGTGCGTTACATGATGCTTGCAGGGAACAGCTTCTCTCAGTGGAGCTCCCGTGCAGAAAAAGACCGTGCAGCATGTCAGAAGAAAGCTCCAGTTTGTTCCTGTGTCTAGGTACGTAATGGTCCCCGAATGATTTCAGGTGATTTCTGTCTCTACATTTAATGATCAGCGTCAAATAAAAACCTCTTTACCTCAAACAAGTTTTATGTTTTTCAGGAGAAATGAAGCCAGTCATCCAGCCAGTCATCCAGCCAGCCATCACAGCGTGACTGAATATAATTCTGAATTCAGAACATGTAGATGATGTTCATCACTATGCCTGTTGTGTTGTGGAAGAATGGTTCTACACTTTGGCAATTGTTTTCCTACATGTAAAGTTAGCTGTTGAATTGGATGTTGCAGAATGACAGTTTGCATTTTTTGTCCATTTATTTTTCTTTTAAAGCCGTTCTTATTAATGTTCTTAATTCAGTGAAAACATCTTTGACTACATTTACTCCCATTCTATAAGGTTCGGTTGGGTCTTGAAAATAATAGTGTACGCACTTTAGTTCAGGCAGTGATAACTTTGAGAGTGGCCATATTCTCTATTTTCCTGCAGCCAAAAAATAGAAAATTGAGACTCAAACATGTCATGTCACAACCTAGTATATATTCTGGAGCTGCTCCACAAACAATATTATATTATTATTATATTATATTATCTCTTCATGGAGCTGTTCCAGAATGAATACCTTATTATCTGGTGTCTGGGGTTGGGTTGGTTGCTCATGTTCAGAAATATTATTGGACTCCCCTAGACCAGAGGGAAGTGTGTTCCCAACAGTCAGAGGCTGCCGTAGATGCTACATACCGGAAGTCGATGAGGGCCAATATAGGGGTTAAGTACGTGTAATTAAGGAAGGCTGAGGCCCCTTTCCTTATTCCCTATTCCTACAAATTGGCTTCTTATAATGTTACAGTTGTCCTATCTTACAATTGTTTTCCATCTTCTGTATTTAAAACAGAGGAGGATAATTGTGAAAAAGAGTAAATGACAGACAAAAACTCTTTTCAGTGTATTGGCATGACTGAATAATAAAGTTCTTAGGGGAGAGCAAGGTAAGATGAGTCAGTTTTTTTTATATATAAAATGAGTCAATACTGACATATATTACTTATGTATCTCTACAAGAGTTACTTAATATAGCATCATACAACACAGTAGCATCCAGTCACTTAAAAAAGGCTTTCCATCCTGACATCGGCATTTCTTACATCCAGGACACACAATGCCAAGTTGTCACATGGTAAAGCAAGTTTCACTGTTCAGTTCACTAATCGTGGCAATAGTTAATATATGGTCAGATAGTGCAAATACATGATCACCATTTGCTAAACTGCACGGGTAGTTAAAGTGTGAAATATTGAATGGCACTGCAACACATTCACCTTCACTTGTAGCTCCAAAAGACGTTTTCCACGAATGTCGAGAGCTGAAAACAGCTTTTATTTACTGAACAGACAAGAACAGTGTGCAATATGAAAAATATACAGCAGGTGGCAGCAACATACCAACCTGTGTCAAGTCTGCCGGATGGCAAAAGGAGAAAAGAAGGAAGCCGGTTGCCTAGCGACCAGTGGAAGGTCGCGCCCCCCCCAGTCGTGTGAGAGCAGTGCTTATAATTCCGCTATGTTAGAAGTTGCATGTTTTAAGAGCTATTTGCTATATTATGGGGAGATATTTAATGTTGGTACTGGCGGGTTTTCTAGAAAGCTTTTATATGAGGTCGTTAAAAGATCCGTAATATCGCCAGTGTTATTTTCTGCTCATGGGAGTTGTAACGTTAGTCCACTACAGAAAGCGGTCGCGACGTAACGTTACACACCGTAGTACTTTACGGCAAATATCAGTCGCAGTTCCTGACCTTCTGTGGGAGGGTTTGACGGAGCAGCGCTGAAGACGCAAGCATGGCAGCCAGGGTGCTAACGAAAGGTATGCATATTGTACATAATATCTACATTTAACTAGAGTGAGTCTCTTTGGCATAGTTTTGGACAGAATGTCATAAAGTCTGTACCACGGCTGTGTCATTGTTTTGTGTAATATCCACAATGCTAGTAATCCTACTAACGGTAACGTTAGCCGATAAGACTGTAGCACACTGCTAGCTAGCATTAACGTTAACTTACCTGGTTCTTAGACGTGTTTGTACTGATATTCGTGTTGTGTGTTTTAGGACTTTGGGGCCTACGTCACTCACGGTTTGTTACAGTCGGACATCAGTATGCCACCGTTGCGTCCATCAAATCACCTCAAACCCAAATGGACAGTGACGCTAGGGGTGAGCTAACGTCAACATGGATGCATTAATAAGTATTCAGCATTGTCGCATGTAGTAAAGTTTTGCTGTCTGATTATGAACAATGTTATTTCTCATTTACACAGACAAAATGCTTAATCAGCCGCTGCAGACGCCAGACTTTTTCCGTCTGGCAGAGCTGTACTCCTTGAAAGACCTGTTCGACGCCAGAGTGCACCTTGGACATAAGAAAGGGTGCAGGCACAGGTTGGTATGATTTCTCGTCTCATGGAAAATTGTTTGACAAAAAAAAGACAGTCACAAAGTCTGCAGCTGCGTTTAGAAATGTCACGGAAAACATGATATTGAAATCATGTATTATTGATTTGCACATTTTGTTCTGAAGGAGACTAGAGGCATTCACATACTTAATAATTCTGCCTTGCAGACACATGAACATGCAGTTAACATGTATGCAATATATCCAATTCAGGTTTTCTTTTAAAGAGTAACTCTGTGTAACAGATTCTCAGTGTAGAGTGGAAGTTGCTGATAGATATGAGCTTTGTGCAAATTTAATTCCACTGCAATTTACAATACCAGTTCCTTTAATTTGAGAGTAGGAAATTGCTCTGAATCCAGTGGGTCTTGCTGCAGTTCATACAGGAGTGAAGCTGAATGGGAGGCCAGTAAATCAAAATTAATTTACCTACCCATCTTTACTTTTCAGAGAATATTACATAGTCATGCATAATTTTAGTAACAACATATTACCATAACACAGGATGTGATGTAATGATCCCCTGTGCTATAAAATCCAGGGTGAGCGTTCATACAGAAGCTCAGTGCAGATTTCAAATGAACGATGTACTAACTCACAAATGGTGAGTATAGAGAACATCAGGCTACAGTGTTATAAATCTGCAGGACCATCAGACAGGCAGCACCTTTCACCAGCCACCGGATCTGAATGTTACTGGGCTGAGTGTGTGAGTACGGGTGTTATTTGGCTCACATCACATGTTTTGCTGAATTAGCCTAGACCTTGACACCTCCTGAAGGCTCGACATTAAAGGAATAATTCACCCAAAAATTAAAATTCGGTCATCTCATTCTCATGCAGTACAGACTCGGGTGAGTGTTGCTGCTGGAGGAGCTTTCTTCCAAAAAATTGCAGTGAATGGGGAGCAGGACATAAGAGGGCAACAAATGTCCATAAAATGACTCCATAAAGCTCATGTAAATATGATCCAAGTCTTCTGACGCCTGACGATCGCTCTATGAGAGAAAAAAAAACGAAATTCAATCCATTATTTCATGAAAATCGAGTCGATCGGGATTGCATTTACTTCCGCATTACCAAACCTCACGAGGCCAAAGAGGCCGCGCAAGGTTTGTTTGTGCGAAAGTGCGCGACGTCAACCTCGCGAGGTTTGGTGAACTATTCCTTTAAGTTCTGTTGTCCCAGATCCAGGCCCTCGAAACAGGCTTGAAACAGCCTGCTTAGCATTTCAGAAAATATATTCTACCCGCAATTAATCACACCAAGAGTTAAGAACAGTGTATGACTGCTCACTCTGGCTGCTGTAGCTACACTATCCTCATGTAGAACTCTATCCATGTCGGGTTAGAAGAAGGGAATAATTGCATGTTCACAGAGCATACATAGTAATGCATATTTTCAGTAACTGTAGCTTCGAGGCGGGGTGAAGAACATGTTTTAATTGGAAACACTTTTTAAAGATCCTGCCATTGGGGGAAAGAAATTACCTCCAGGTGGAAGGCATTCATTTCCCATCACATGACTTCTTTGGACTATTGAGCCACCTCAGTCTAACTCCCTCTCTCTTAGGCTCATGGAGCCTTACCTGTTTGGCTGTCGGTTGGAACAAGACATCATCGACCTGGACCAGACCATGGAGCATCTGCAGGCAGCCCTGAACTTCACTGCCCATGTAGCGTACCGTGGTGGCATCATACTATTCGTCAGCCGCCGGCGCCAGTTTGGCCACCTGGTGGAGTGCACGGCGCAGGACTGTGGGGAGTACGCCCACACGCGTTACTGGCAGGGCGGCCTCCTTACCAACGCTCCCATCCAGTACGGCACGGGGGTCCGCTTACCGGATCTCATCATCTTCCTGTCCACCCTCAACAATGTGTTTCAGCAGCATGTGGCAATCAGAGATGCAGCCAAGATGAACATCCCCACGGTGGGTGTGGTGGACTCCAACTGCAACCCCAGCCTGGTGACTTACCCCGTGCCTGGGAACGATGACACCCCGGCTGCCGTGGAGCTGTACTGTCGCTTATTCAAGATGACCATCAACCGCGCCAAGGACAGAAGGAGGCAGATGGAGCTTCTGCACGGCCTATCAGCAGCATCCACACCAAGCTCATGACATTAAGGACTCTTCAAAAATACTTTCAAAAATGTGCATCTCCAGTCGAGACTGTCTACTGCTCCCCTTGATCTTGTGTCTTCACTCTGAAACAATGTGAACGTGTGCAGGGCAGAGTTAAACTGGCTGCTGTGCTCACTCACGTTCTGATTGAAGCCTTACAGGTTGTGTAAAACTCTTACAGATTTTACAAAGAAATCATTTCAGCCCTTTTATTATGTACATTACATAACATGAATAGAATCTTGTTTCTTTCTGTGATGTTTGTATGGTTTTTGTTTTGTTTTGCTACAAAATAAGTGGGTTGAGTTGATTAGGAATGCACTAGACCTTTTTGGATGCATCATGTTGCAGCGACTGTGTCCAAATAGATTGAACTGTTGTGCGCCGCTGTTACAACACTGTCATGATGCAAAAATTCTTCTTTCCATATATAGTTCCCTCAAGACTTATTAGCATCTTTGGTAAAGGTGAGTAAAATGGGCTCAAAATAGACCATCTGTACTCTTGAACTCATTAAAACTGTTATTTAAAAACAATTTTAAAAATAGTTCCAAAGTGATTCTGAAAGTTTTGGGTTTGATAAAATTTCAGTTTGTTGCAAATCCATTCTGATTGGTGAAGTTCAACTCTGATTCAATTAGAATCCAAGATTCGACTCAACATTTCTTTTAGTTTCTCTGTTGAGCATCAGCAGCCTCTTCCATTACTTTTGAATTTTGATGGTAGCTTTCAATACCCTTTAAAAAAAAAAAAAAAAAAAGACCAAGGGCATCAGGTAGGTGGATACTCAACTCTCTCTCTTAAGCTAAATACACAGCTAAATGTCCCATCCACGAGATGTTTCCTGGCCAAGTGTTGTATGAAGTCGTTTATTCTGCACAATACATTTTGTTAAGTAGACCATCTATAAAGCAAGACCCCTTGGCTTGTGTTTGTTAACGTCCTGTTCAGGGCGCCACCGCTCCGTGGGTGAACCTGCAAGAGAAGAACAGTTACCAAGTCTCACAAACCAGATGATCAAGTTTTGCTTTAGAGTCGGTGTCCTGATACAAGAAAAAAGTCTTGGCACGAACCGCGGTAAAGATAGCATGATATTTGATATTCGTTTGACATTCAAATCCTTAGCCTCTGATGGTCCGGTCCACCTTAAAAGTGACATAACGCCTGTAGATGGCGCTGTTTAGTCATTTTAAAGCTAATCCATGAGCTGAAAAACAACAAATAGGAGGAATAAAAGAATGAATCATAGAATGAAATGGTCTATAATTGATTTACAATCCTGGATTTAGATCATTTTAACTGCAGCATGTTTTTCGTGTTGGCCTTACTCATGGTAAACTGATCTTCTGTCATATTGGTATTTCTTTAGCTGTGGTCCAACCTGCTCAGCATACAAGTCTCAAGAAACCAACACTCCAGTATGACAGGGGACATCGCAGGGTATCATAATGCTGAGTTTTATTCAGTTTTACTGTAGCATTTTTCTCTTATAGACCTCGAAACCTATATTCTATTTGGGGAAAATGCAAAAAGGGGAGATTTCACTGCTTTTTTTTTTTTTTTATGTCTAGACCCCATCAGACCAGGTCCAGATTAAAAACCACTATACTTAGACCTGTCAAATCTGGACTAGATTACCAAGGACACTCCAGAGACTCATTAAGACACAGTTTCAGATTTGTGAAACTTTTATTTGATTTGTTAAAATGCAAAAAATGGTGATTTGTGAAACGTTTTATGTATAACAGCATCCACACTTCCAATCTTATTTTTTAGTACTGAAAAGGCCATTTGGGTAATTCCCACACATTGCCTGGTACCATCGTAGGCATGTGGAACACTCGATCTGAAACAAATATAAATCTTTTCACTTCTACTGTGCATAGTTCAATAATTTGTAAGCATCCGCTAATAAACATTCAACACTTGCAGGTTAGTTGTGACAATGCCATGCCTAAGTTTGAGTGCATAATAATAACATAATTGTTGTAATGTAATTTTTTTAAATTTAACAGCAATCAAAATATTAGGCTACCTCTTTTCTCCTGTTAGGTCTGGATGTGTTTGGAGAATACTTACCCAGTCCATGACAGGTGAGCCTGTGTCCTCGGTACCACACAGGAGGCACAGGCCATACAGTGGCTTTACATAATAGAATCAGATCAAAATAACACTAAAATTTAAGTTCCAACTGATCCAATGCCTTAATATCTTAAGTAAAAATCCTGCTACTGACCAGAAGAAAATCTAGGATTGTAAATCAATTATAGACCATTTCATTATATGATTCATTCTCATTGATTCCCCTATTTGTTATGTTTTTCAGCTCATGAATTAGCTTTAAAATGACTGAACAGCGCCATCTACAGGCGTTATGCCACTTTTAAGGTGGACCGGAAAATACCATCAGAAGCTGTGAATCGGTTAGAAACTTCAGCGTCGTTTTGTATGCGAATGTCAAACGAATATCAAATATCACGCTATTTTCACCGTGGTCTAGCACGATGCAGCAGACAGCGGAAAGGTGCCCGTCACACAGGTTCCAGTGTGGACGGTTCGCTCACTGTTGTTCGTGATCGGTCCCTCTCAGCTTCCGTAGTTTGTCCTACCAGAATATTCTTCCCCGCTGTCGGGCTTAAAATAGAACCGCGTGGCTGTCGCTTGCTGTGTGGGCGACATGGTGAGTAGCCTACACGACCTTTGGGCTTGACCCTAACCCGTTCAGAGGCGTTTACATGATAATATCTCTCGTACAAAACGTCTGCGGCGTCTGAAATCCGCGCTTTGCCGAATGTTTAAGTTGCTAGCGCCATTTCTTGTCGAAAGTTGTCCAAGAGTGATCACAATAAGTCAGTCCAAAATCAAAATAAAACATGGAAGACATACATTCAGCATTTAGTCCTTTCAAAATTATCACATTTTTGCTGCTGATCGGAGGAAAGGTTGAAAATGTGCAGAAATGGCACAATAAAATGGTGGAAGTCTGTGCTTGCAAAACATACACGGACTGTGGAAAGCACATAATTAAAGGGGTGAGCCACAGGTTGTTTTTGTAAAAGTTTTTTTTAGAAGTCTCTTTTTCCTTGGGATTTTCTGAGTTTCCGTAGGTACTGGTCTGTTCGTCTGTTCCTTCTTATACTGAGTTTGTTTATTCAACCAATCCATGAAACCTCCTTGAACCAAACGGCTGCTGATGCCAGAAATGTAAAACAGGATTTTTGCCAGGGAAAGGCTTTGAACAGCAAATTTAAAAAGCTTCATGAACTGGGTATAGGTTGAATTATATGCGTTTTCATGTTGCAGTTTAATACTACTGTAGTGCTCTAATTTGGTCCACACCACCAATAATTTAATATGCAAGTTGGTAAACTCACTATTGTCTACAATTGACCATATCATGGTCAAAAACACCAGTGATTACATTTGGTCAGGAAGTTGGAATATGCTGATTGTGGCAGTGGCAAATGAAAAGCAAGCTGCCATAATATACTGTGTTGTTCCAGTCAAGAAGCAGTTAAACATAGGCCTGATTTGATCACTCATCAAAAATACGTCTTCCAACTTTTCCAGAAATTGAGAAAAAATGCATACACTAGAAAATAACCTTCAAAACTGGGCTGAGACATAATGAACATGTCCTCGCCTGTAATAAGAAGCAGGGTATGTTAATACATCCCAGTTCTTGATCAGCAGGTTAAACTAAAATCTTTGCAGGATCTGGAATACATACATTTACAAATCGGCACTGGCTTCGAATCATAGGAAAGATGTCTCCCACAAACCAGACTGGATTTCCATAACCAAAACTCCTATAGCTAGCTATAGGGCACGGCTCAAGTCATGCCATTTCTTAAAAACTGCAGAATGCCTTAACGAAGCTTTTTTAGCACCCAAAATGTTTTTAAACTAACAAATGGGACAGCAAAACAAGGAAATTGTAATTGTAACTTACACCAATGGAGAACTTGTTAAACCATGTTAATGATTTGATTTAGGTGTGGCCTCCAGCTCTGCCTCATGGATCCCAGACATTCATGGAACAATGGACATCATGACTTGTGGTGTGTAAAATTACAGTTCATTGATGGTTCCTTTACTGCATTACAATATTTAGAATTTTACATAGCGATAGTCTTTTGATGCGTTGTTCTGCTTGTGCAGGTTCGTCCACAGTGAGAAAACCGATGGCTTTGCCTTCATGAAGACAGCTGTCCCCGGTGCTTGAGATGACTGTCATTCAGAGTCTTGCTGAACATTGATTTTGCAGTTGAACACACACACACACACACACACACACACACACACACACACACACACACACACACACACATTAATTTAATAGCAGAAATGTGGTAGGGCTCCACTGTGTTAACATTGCCCCTTGAGATGTAACTCTGGCTCCAGTGCCTCTGTTGTGCAATAAGTGGGCAAATAGAAACTGGCTCATGATTGCTCAATTTCCCCTGTGTGGTGGGCTTTGGGTACGGAACCGGGCCAGATAGAACCAGTTACTTCACCTTACCATGATGCTGATATATTTACATGAATTGACCGTTACTGTTCATTTGCATTGTTCATTTGCAAGCGCAAACATACAGTATTAACTGGATTGAACATTTTGCCATGACAATTTCTGCTAACGACTGACTTAACTTTTTAGAAGCCTGGAGCTGATGGACTAGATAAACATTCGTCCTCCAGAGCCACGGCAGAGTTGCTTGTGAAGGTGAAAACTCATGGTAAGTTGGCACTGGCAAACTAGTTGCTTCTGTGTTTCTCTCCCCTCTCACCCAGCCTGCCCCTTGAGGCGTTGCAGTCCGACATTGTGTTGAGCCTGTGTCATAAGGTGGCGGAGACTAAAAGGTCTACATCGGCATCTACACCCAATACCTAGAGCAGTGGGGACTTGGAGTGATTGATTTTTCCAACAGATCACACAAAAGTGTGACCGTAGATTTAATACCTTGTTGAAACTGGAAAGTAACATGAGGAAATGTCTGTGACTGTTTGATTTGTCTTTACAGATGGAAGATACCCAATCATCACTGCTGTCCTGTTAGCCCTCTGGCTGTGTTAGTCAAGTCTGACCCATTTACAACTTTTTGCTGTTTGTTTTTTTCATCTGTTTGCCGTAAGGCATCATGACATCCTCCACACTAGCTATCAGAACACAAAAAAATCACGTTCATGACTTTTAGTAAAGGTTAGGTGTTTTATTCAAGTTTAGGACATCTGCGTTGTTTCTGGGCAAATCTGGGCAGCCATCGAAAACGAATCGGTGAGACTATGATAAAGAGCAAAGCGAACCCAATTCAGTAGTTTAGTTTTGCAACCATATGTCAAATAAGAATATCTAGCAGATGGCAACACACACCTGACAAGCTCCAGCTGTACCATCCCCATCTCACCCTGCTTCTCAGACAGCTACACCAGCTCCCCCCACGAGAACCACAACTATCAAGGAAAACATTGCACCTGTTAGTTATGAGGACGTTTTTGCACACAACCACAACATGGTTCAGTGCGACACAAGTCTGCTCTCGCAACCGAAATCTTAGGAGAGATTCAAGTCTTAAGAGATTCTGCGACAGCACATTGACCAGACGGCTCTCTTTGTACAAGGCTCTTGATGTCATTTTTGGCGACGGCGCTGACGTGCAAGACAAAGGCCAGAACGGACCTGCGGAAGGAGTGAAGGAGGGCGTTTCTGAAGTTGAGGACAAGATTGAAGTTGGTCCAGATTATATATTAGCTGATGAGGAAGAGGGTCCTGCTGAGGTGGAAGTTGCATTCCGGTTAAAAAAAAAAGGGAATGTGTCCTGGTGTTCAATTCCCCCTGAGAGACGAGGCAGAGCGACAGCTGAAAATATCAGAATGACCCCAGGACCAACAAGATATGCTTTGTCCCATGTTGAGGATATCAAGTCCAGCTTCGAGCTTTTCTTCTGGAGCGCATTGAAAAGGTAGTGCTTGAGATGACAAACATGGAGGGTGAGGGAGACGTGTATGTGGTGATGGCAGGAAGGACATAGACCGTACTGACCAACACTGGTCTGTTGATTCTGGCAGGTGTGTACAGATCCAGGAATGAGGCCACCACAATGCCTATGGCACGCAGAGTCTGTTCGTGCAGTTTTCCAGGCGACCATGTCACTCCAGATCTTTCATGTCCTGTCCAGAGTCATTCGTTCTGACAGCCGGGACAAAATAAATGGGCACCATAAATAAGACAAACCTGCTGCCATTCAATAAGTGTGGGACCCTCGTGTTCAATCCCAGCTAACCATGGTAGGGAAACTGCAAAGAAACAAGCCCGAGCTTCCCCCTGCGCTGCTGGCAACACAGGACAGGGCTCCATTCTCCTCTATGTTTGCCTTCAGGGAGACACACACTTCCCTAAAATGAACAAAAATGTCCTGTTGATGAGCACACTACACAGATGCCACTGTGAGCACCAGGGACGATGAGAAGCCCCACATCATCCTGGACTACAACAACAACAAAGTGGGAGTCGACAAACTTGATAAGGTAGGTACTTCATGTTTTTGTGCAAGTTGTGGTATAGTAGTTCTGTATTTGCAGTGTTTTATTGATTGTTTTATTGCAGGTTGCTGGCACATACCCCTGGAAGCGGATGACAGCGTCTGGTGTTTTGAATCCGGCTGCAGCACATTTGTTTTGTGGATGGAGATATATCCAGCGAGGAGCCAGGGGAAGTCGTTCCAGAGGAGTCTCTTCCTGGGAGCGTTAGGGAAAGCTATGGTGACCCCGCTGATTCCCCCGCACCTTCCTCACACACCATCTGCTGCCAGCTTGGTGATGGATGTACAGCAAGCAAGCTCAACCTCCCCAGCAGTGCTACCCGAGGTGTCGCTTCTGCGCCCCAGGGGATGTCACACACACACAGCAACAACAGAGTGAACATGTTATCTTATCCATTAACCTGTTTTTGAGAGTTGAGATTTTTGGAGAATAAATGCTCACTGAGAAGTAAGTTTTGTTGTCGTCATCAACGCCGTCGCTCGTGGGGTGAAAGGTGATGACGATTCTAGGGGCCCACAGCTGGAGAGGGCACACAACAATTCCAGAAGGATGTATGAATTAATGTGTTCTATAGATCCTGCAAAGGCATTTGATACTTCAGAAAAAAATAATAAACCCACAAATTATGCATAAATAATATAAAAACCTTGATACATCCCAGGTTGAGATAATACATCAACATTGTTTCCTCTTGTCTAGTCTTGTCTTAGGATGACGTTTTGATTATCATTATATCATTTATTATTATACCATTATACATCATCATATTTAATAAAGTTTACTTGAGTGGCCTATATTAAACTACACATAAGCATTATTGAAACCAGATCAATATAAGTCCATAGTGTAGTTTGCTGACCGTTCAGCATCAGTTGATGAAGCAGTGCTGCCTGCTTTGAGCAGCTGTTGGCAGTCTGAGGAGCCTTCCTGCTGCTCAGTGTGAGGAGACGGGGCTAACATCAGGCGGAAGGCTGACCCTGTGCCACAGCTAAGCCCTAACTGAGAGTAAGTTGAGGTTAGCTTCAGGTTCACAGGTCCACACTGGATAGCAGCCTTAGTTTTAACAACACTGATAACTCCCCAGCAACTGAAGTGTTTCGCCTGCCACAGCCAAAGCCCACTGACCTTGGTGTGGTATTGAGGGCTTTTGGCAACAAATGGCAAACTTAAGTGAATGACTTTTGACGGGACCCATACAACTGTCATGTTCCACAAGTCTGCCATCAGGCTGGAAGTTTAAGCATAAATACACCAGACAAGAAGCGGTCACTGCACTACCAGCATTGTTTGCGTAGTCATTTATTGGACTGAAAATATTTCACTCAAATTGGTCTCACAGTATGTGACAGCTTAACATAAATTTGCTGACATTTGTATTTTTGTAAACATGGGCAAATGGAAAACTGAAATGACATAATATGGGCTAAGAATGTTCCAAAAAGCACAAGTATTTACAAGTTGAGCTCTTCGAGAATCGGGTGAATCTATTTAGATCTTGAATCGGCACTCATGCCACAGACGGCCATGAGTGCAGGTTTTCATTCCAGCCAAAAATCACCAGGGGATTGCACAGATTAGCACAAATCCAACCACAGAGGAAGATCTTATCAGTGAAATTAGCTGGTGTAGTTGCTGATCGTGGCCTTCCATGGCACATGATTGCCCACCCCTGATTCAGACGGTCAAATAAATTCCTTAAAGGTAGTGATTCTTGATCCTGGTCCTCAGGACCCAGAGCCTGCCAGTTTTCATTGTAGCCATCTAATAAGGTGACCAGGTGGATGCAGTTAACTACGGTACCTGGTAGGATAGACCGCCAGCAGGAGGCTACTCGAGGTTATGAGGACCAAGATTGAGAACCACTGCATAAAGGTAAACAAGCGTCTTGAGTATTAATATCTTTGTTCAGTCAACATTCACAAGGATTGTCTATCAATCCAGACAGGATACCTAAAGGGTTCTTTAATGGGTTCAGATGTTTTCCTTATTCTTACAGCAGTAAACAATGTTTCCAGAGTTATGAAGGTGGCATGCAGTATGCAGTATATCCCTGATAAACAGGTGGTGAAAACGCAAGAAGTGCAAGCTAAAGCTGTTGACAGGTTTACACCATTTCAGTAGCATCATTTGGAATGATGTAATTTGGATTGCAAATTATGAGGGTTCTCACGTTTCCAAGAAAGCACTGAAATGTGTTTTGATTTTCTCAAATCCTCAAAAAGTCACCATCTTAAAAGTTGCTTAAGCTTTAAACATTAAAAAAACATTGCCATTGAAACTTGCAACTAATGGCAATGTTCAACCTGTCAAATGTATTTAAAGAGGATTCATACTGGGCAGACGTTTCACTTCTTCATATGAGTTCTTGAGCTCTAACACCAGCTGCCCAGATCAGATTTTTGCAAACTGGATTCCTGATGTGCTGGAAAATCATATTGATGTCTGAGGCAGTTGAAGTTTAATCACGGTAATCTTTAATTGATATCTATATTTGGCCTTCACAATTCCAATCAGTTGAAATTGACTGGAATACATGATCAATATCAGTGTGAAGTGAATACATATACATTATTTGTACCTGATCTCTGCCTCAACTGTGGGTTATAATCATACACAGGAAACAAATACGGTCTACTCACATTCACAATCACACACCTCCCATGTAACAGTATGTCTTTCCTACTTCTGCTGGGGCACGAATACGTTGCAAAAGAGGACACGTACCCTCGAAATTATCCAGTGTTTTTGTTGTCTTTTTTATTTTGAAAACTAGTTGTTTCCTTATAGCATTTGATAAATAAAATCACAGGCAACGCCCTGAGAATATTATGTCTACATAGATCAATGTGCTTCACAAAATAAAGCATTTTGGAAAACAAAAGGGGTTCTATGAGGTTCCCAGAGAACCAGTCGACTTTATCTGCTTTTTCATATATTCATTATTTCACAGTTTCCTGTTATTCACAGTCAGTGTTGAGTCAAAACACAATATTTATACCACCAAAAACTAACTTTTGGCAAAGCTTCTCCAGCAAAATCTCAGACGAGTTCATCTAATAATTCACCCAGAGGTGCAGGTTGGATAATGGTTGGATCTCAATCTATCTCAAGAGTACTGGGTGTTGGAGATCTTCTTCCACAGTAGTGTCTTCAGGTTGTTGAGGACTAGCGAGTGATGCACCTCCATCTGGCTTGCCAGGCCGCTGAGTGTCACGCACGTGCGCAGCTGCTTCTCCAGATCCCCACGGAGGTCTGAAGGCGCTCCGAAAAGCAGGAAATCCTGCAGCAGCACACATACCTTGGCGAGGTTGGGTTGTACCACCTCAGTGTTGCACTGCTTCACTAGACGGTCACAGGTGGCTGTGCAGTCCCGGCCGTACGTGCAGTCCGTGTTAGTCTCACAGCGCCGACCCCTCAAGAACCCCCGCACGACCGCCTCGGACGCCACACTGCGCAGGTTGGCCATCTTGCAGTCATACTTTGCATTGTAGCCCACATGGCGGGGACTGGCATCACACATGAGGAAACTCCCATAGGACCCATGGAACACCTCTTCCACAAACTCCAGGAGGCCGATGGTGATGCGCGCCCTGCGCGGCCAGGCCGGTGCTAGCCAGTGGTTCAGGCTGGAGCTCAAGGCCTCGGGGACCAGAGCCTCCAGGTAGCTAGGAACCTCCAGCCTGTAGAGGGAGCTGTGGCCCACACGCTCCGTCACATATAAGTCTCCACAGAAGCCCAGCAGCTTGGGGGTGTGCTCCTTCTCCTGCAGTGCTACCATCAGGAGGAACTCATTGATCTGCAGCAGAGCCCAGACAGACTTGGCCTCTGCTAGAGACACTTTCCCATCCTGGTTGACATCAGCCAGCATAATGACCCGCTCCACCAGGGTGCTCAAAGATGGCTGCTCCCCAAGGTTAGACTGCAGGAAGGAGTTTGATACAATCAGGTTATTATGTAGTAAATGTAGTAAAAACAAAATCATATATAATGCCTTGACTTTATAACATTCTGCATGCACATGTCATTATTACATAGGTTTTGACCCAGCATTTGAGTATTCATCAAACTGTTGCAGGGTTGAGGCAGACGGATAAAACATGTCCATACACAGGAATATTCCAATTCATATGGACAAACACACAGCACTACAGAGTGTGGCATGAAAAGATCTTTATTGCTCCCATGCGCTGTCTGTTAGACAATTAGCCGCGGACCATAGTCTCCCTTCTCTATGTTGAGAGCCATTGTGCTGACAGTGACAGCTGTTGCAGCTCTATATTTGGCACTGTGTTTCAAGCCTTCACTTCTCTCTTTTTCTTTCACTTCCCTTGAAGCCTCCTTACATCAAACCACTTGTATTCTCTTCAGGGATATAACAGCACACACTGTTAATACGGTCACACTGCCCTGCCTTTGTTTGCTTACAAAACTGAATGTACAGTTGTACTTCACTACTCCATACCCCCTCAGAATGGAGGTCATCCAAACTGGAAAATGGCTGACATACATCAAACCGCTGGGCCAAAGCATATTCAAAATATGAAACATGTGTATTGTACATGTATGCTAAAACTATACAGCAGCAATGCTTTTAATTAAATATATCAGCAAGGAGATACAAACAATTTGACACATTTAATAGAATAATATCTTTACATCACTTCTTGGTTTTTTTTCTTAATGCCCAATTCTTTCCAACTGTGCGGTTTGAATAAATGAGACTATCAGGTTATGTATCAGATTTTTATTCATTTTGTGTTTTAAACATAACCTCTGTCTTTGTTCTGTAAGTTTACATCAATTTATTAGCATCTCTAATCTGTTGTATCTCAGCATGAATATTGTCAATTAAGCAAACTTTATTACCTTATATGGACAAATTAATTGCATTGGATTAAGCAAGCAAATTTTTAAACCTTTTATCAATATCATTCAATAGTGCATGTGTGTGTGTGTGCATAGGGAATATCCATATATGGTCCCAAAACACTATTTAAATTGGTTTAGGTGCTGTTGGCTGTCCCTGCACATAGAAACACATCTGGAGTCCAAATGGGGTCAACACACTGGCAGCTGCCCCTTATAATTTATTGCATGTTGTGAGATTTGAACTTGTTTGTTTGATATCACTCTGGTGTTGTATGGAAAGCAGATGTAAAGCAAACCTTGAGGAAGCTGTGCAGCATCTCTCTGAACTCGTCCATAGAGGTTCCACGGGTGGGTTTGTCAAACAAGCTCATCTCCTGCCGAAGCACAGAGTCTGGAGCCCCGTCGATCTTCACTGGCTCCTCAATCCCACACTTGATCACCACTGGCCTCTCCTTCCATAGCCCACTGTATACCTGCAGGCAGAAAGACATTTGAGAAAAGTGAGAGGTAGAGTATGTTTGTGTGATAGGAGGAAGATTTAGGGTTGCAAAACTCTGGGAATATTCAAAGTTGGAAACTTTCCACGGGAATTAACGGGAATAAACTGGAAATTTGCAAAATTGCAAGTTCGCCTATAACAGGGAACTTAAATGTAGTTGGAAAAAACATCTTGCAGCATGATCTTGGTTAAAACAACCAGATTTAATGCAAATTCAGTTGAATTTCAACCCTGCACTGTGCATTCCTCAATCACATGCACAGCACACTACTTACTGCTGGGCTATTGAGGCCACACCCCCTACATGCACTGTGCATTCCGCCATCACATGCACAGTTAATTTCTAGAATCCTGCACACTACAGCAGGACTATTGAAGCCACTCTACTGCATTTGAGCCCAAGGACTACATCCAGTCAGGTACGTTTTCATGATATTATTGATCACATTGTTCAAAAAAATGGTCAAAATTTCCAAAATTCCCGAGCTTAACTTCCCATGGAAAGTTTCCGGAAATTTACCGGAAACTTTCCGCCCCTTTGCAACCCTAGGAAGGTTAGAGACTGAGAGCCGGCTCCATTAAGAAGGGTGCAAACTATTACCACAGGCCAAAACAAGTGCACACAGCTGTCTCCAGTTAGTTCTCATGCAAATTATTTCAGCACAATTTAGATGCTATTTGTGGCTTAGATTGCACTTAAAACATGGCTTGAGATGGGAGGAACAAAAGGAACAATAGTTTTTTGCACGTGTTTGATACCAAATGTAGACAAAACACAGACCGTTCCTTCATTATTAATATATTTCCAAATCTTTTGGCAGGTAGGCCTACAGGATACTCAGCAGTGCTCCGCTTTATTGGCTGGAATTGTATGCAGGTGCCTAATATTTCATAAAATTAACTTTAAAGTTGGAAAATCTATGTTACAAAATAAATTCTAAACTGGTAAGCCAATACGGTTCCAAGAAGGCTTCCCCTACTGAAATGAGAAATGGAATGAAAAACAACTACATTACATCTACTGAACTCTAATCATGCAGATGTTGCCACACTGAATGATTTTTTTGGTAATAAGAAACTTCAAGAGCCTTAACTATTACCATATTGGCAATGAGAAAAGTTTGTTTTTCCCCTGATAATTCTGTTTTAGGTTATTGTCAAAATGTGGTCCTAGAAAATAAAATCTGAATTCCCTCTCCCTCAACCTGTTGATCTTCTTCCTACTCGTCGGCTCCTGCTCCTAGCTATTCTCTTCAGCTGTAGGCAGTCCTCAGTGAGCAGATGACAGCAGGTCAGTGTGGACCATGATGAGAAGTTAAGACATGCTTTCATATTATGTTAAAAGCATAAACTCTGTGCCCCTGTTTATTCTGTATTTTAGATCAGCAAAATACTTGTGCATCTGGTTAGTAGATGAAAATCTTCCACTCTGAGGAGCACAAAAGCATCAGCACACATGCAACTCGTGTGCCGATGGCCTGAGTGTTTCCTTTAGCCAGACATGTTATCATCCCGTGTGTGTATGTAAGTGCGTGTGTTTATTTACCTGATGTGTGGAGGAGGTGGACATGCAGCGCTGCAGGGTTAGGGTTCTCTGATCACACAATGCCTTGCAGGATGAGCCTGATATTATGCCCCTTCTGTAGTGATCACACTGAAAAAGGAAACAGGAAATGCGCTACATTAACGACGGGAAATCAGCAGGAAGATACTTCAGCGCTCTTGTCCTCTTGCAAGGCTGAGTCCTAAATTTAGAGCATCAACTTTTTCAAGATGTCTGTTTATCTCAGTGTGCGGGTCCAGTCGACGTTTACCCCTGCCTCAGCAGAGGCTGCTTGCAGAAAGGCAGCAGGGAGGAGACAGGCATATTAATGAGAATATCTGCAGATCCAGAGTTAGGCCAAGGTGCGAACTAGTAGTAAGGATTTAATTCTTTACAAGAGCCAAAGGCTCATTAAAACAGCCATTTGGCAAATGCTGTTTTTTTCTCTTCCTCTTCTTTTTGTTTATGTACTTTGGCATGGAGTCGGCGGTTGTGACTATGTTACTGTCCATCTGACCTCATTATTGCTTGTATTACCAAGGGGGCAACAGCAATAAAGAACAGCGGAAGGATATTGTGTACTCTCACATCTACAGCGAACACTTTGCTTTGATCTCTGCTCATCTACACGACTACGCCTATTCTCAGCAGCCAAAGGCAGTGGAAACAGCTGGACACAGCAGGGGAGTAGTTAAGCTATATGCTCTACCCATGGCCAGCGTCAATGGTGATGCATGAGGGAAGAGACCAATACAAGCAGCCTGAAGCGTTACCACCTCTTCCTCAAGAGAGAGAGAGTCCTCCTGTCCAGTTGTCCTGCCATCTTTTCCCATTGGTTTGGAACATTGCACATATTATTTAAAGGCCCAACCACCATCATTTGTCTGCCTCAAAAGCATCTGCACCTCAGAGACCGTAAGTCCCCGAGCAACCAAATGTCAAATCTCCTCCGCTAACAAGCAACTTTACCCCTTTACTTTGCTACCTCTCCCACCAAATGAATCCAATCTCCTCAAGATTTTGTACACAGCATATTTGGCCTCCCTCGATTACGGCTACTGCACAGACCTTTGAAATTCCAAAGTGTTTGCCTGTGACACACAAACAAATCTGAAGGTGAAGTGAGGCATCATTTTTCGGACCACACATGGTTGTGCTCCATAGCACCACCATCAGGCCAAACTTGCAATAGCAATTGTTTGTTGTGGCTAGAGACTTTTGATACATGGAACCATTTGGCCAAGACACACAAAAGAAGATGCAGAAAACTAAACATTTAATGCTGCAGTAATCAAACTTCACATTGATAACTGTATTTTATTTTTTATTTTTTAGCAATTTTTTGCAAATTGCAATATCAAGCATCTGTGTGTGTCTGGCCCCGGGGCTTGGATCGTGCTATGGCCGATTGCAGCTATATTTGTACTTGTGCCTATTGCATCTACCTAGTCGTGCACCTAGGCTGTAGTGCATCTTCTCTTGCACTCTCTCCCTATCTCTCTCTGTCTCTCTCACTCTCTCTCTGTCTCTCTCTCTCTCTCTCTCTCTCTCTCTCTCTGT
>OMOV01091175.1:0-10760 GCA_900312565.1 Beryx splendens
GCACCTTCAGTTCAGGTGGGGAAATCTTGAACGACAGGGGTTACGCAACGGTGAGAAGCAGGTAAGCCGCTGATCTGTGGCGGCTGCCGTGCACACATGGCCCTCTCTGATGCTCGGGTCTGCTGCTGGAGAAGACACACACACACACACACACACACACACACACACACACACACACACACACACACACACACACACACACACACACACACACACACTGTGATTCATAGCCATGATCAAATGTTTGGGAACTCTGTATTTGCCATGAGGCTGAAAGTTATAATGGGTCATGACACAAAGTCGATCAGACTGAAGGCCGGACATCAACTTTCAACCTTTCAAGGCTGCCAGCCTGTTGGTCTTTGGGAAGACTACATTATTCAAATAATTTATTGAATAATGAGCTATATATGCAACTGATTGGACTTCAAATCAGCAGCACAGTCTGATTACTTTTAATAATTTATGGATTATTTTGCTTCCAAAATCAACACAGAAAAACTCACAGAACAAATGTCTTTTGTAGTGGAAAATGATAAATAAAACAAAATGAAAAGTAAATGATTGAATGAATGAATGAATTAAAATAAGCTTAATTAAAACATGTAGTTAAAATATAAGTCATTTGATAACATGTTATGTGGCTTTCTCTTATTTTAATGTTTTGCTAAGTTAAGACTTTGTTCAACTCTGCCTGACAATAAAACTGTCTTATATTATACTTATACTTATACTGTCTTATATTATATAATGCGTTCATTGGCATCATTTTAGTTTGATTTGATCATTCCAGTTTTGATTAGCCATTGAAAACAGAAGGATCTACAGTAGCTGGGGTCCTCTGAGTATTATCAATTAATACTGATAGTATTATCAGTAACACAACACATGAGCAGTTGGTGGGTGATGTGGTTGCGGCCTGTAAGTGTATAAGTACATACAGATGCAGCCTCTACAGCAGCCTTCATTAGTGGCTTCAGCTCTGATAAGCAACTCTTGATAAGCTTTGTATGCAAAGTTGCAAACACATGTTGAGTTGTCATGCTGCCACAAATAGAAACCCAAAGATTAATGCAGCACCGCCACCTAGTGGTTGTATGTTAACATCTGTGACTGGAAAGAGTGAGTGAACCAAACATCATTACAGAGTTAGACTTTAATAATTGTGAAACATGAACCCAGGTCAGGATTTTAGCTTTTTTTCATGCGTCGTCTCTTTATGGGCAGAGGGGCGATGGTTACCAAAATGCCCAGTCTTCTGCACCAATCCCCACCAGGCTGGTTCTGCCTGCCTGGCACTGAGAGCGGCATTTAGTGAGGATGTAGGCAGGTCCCACTGCAGTGTGGGGGTGTTGTGTTAGATGATGATGATGCTTTTTGGATTCAGCTGTTGGAGACTGTGTTCGCCTTCGCCCTGTGTGAACCAGAGATACCTGAGCTGGAGCTCTGCAGCCAGACCCTGTGTGTTTATGTCTTACCTATTGGACCTATTACCTCTACAGTGAAGTAAGTGATGACATTTTTTTAACACAAGGCCCAACAATAACCAGAATTATCCACAATGTTTTCAAGAGTCTACTGTATGCATATAAATATGGATGTAAAAAAGGCTGCTAACACTGCCTGCTTCTGGTTTTTCTATTTGCATGTGCGTTTATCTTTGCCATTCAGTTTAGTCAGACATACTTTTTTTGTCACATTAAAAAATCCCTGGTTTGGTCCTCTGTCTTATTCCCCATGCCTGGAAGGCATGTTTCCTGGGTTTAACGGTCTCACCTCTAACATGATGGCCATCAGCCTATCATAACTCAGCATTTGGGGGCGGTACCTGGGGTGG
This sequence comes from Beryx splendens, assembly GCA_900312565.1. Classification (NCBI taxonomy): domain Eukaryota; kingdom Metazoa; phylum Chordata; class Actinopteri; order Beryciformes; family Berycidae; genus Beryx; species Beryx splendens. Next base: position 1,838 of record OMOV01091175.1, read on the forward strand.
CCAATCTGATTGGCCTACACACGCCCCACCTCCGTGCACCATGAATCCGCTCTTCACCCGGGTCACAGGGTTAAGATGGACCCGGGACTCTGTTCTCAGACTCAGGAAACAGCAGGACTCAGAGAAACTCCCCGAGCTCCAGTTGAAAAGGTGAGAATGACTTATAATATTTACTGTCACTGCATGCATGTTATCATTGTCATATGATAGTATTTTTGGATTATTTTACGCTTTTTCTGCACTGAGTGCCCATTCGTTTGTTAAGGAGTGCTCACTTCACAAGATCTCCTCTTAATAATTCATAGTAATTTGATCTTCTGTGGACTGTCACTTTCGATGGGGGATTTGCTGAATTCAGATGACACTGCATGCATGCATACACAGTTATGTTGTCATTCAACACCTCCACACTGCCATGCGTGCACACTGTCCCACAGTGTTTCATGGACAGTATCTTCCATATCAATCCTACAAAAGTGAGCATTTATTATCACAAAATTAATTCCCTTTTGAATAACATAATTGTCATAGTTTTAAAGATGGTGTTTAATTCATTCTGGGCCCATAGTTGTGTTGTGTGACATTTTAAAACGCTTTATTGACATGATTATTAACTTGCCAAGCAGAATGCCAAGTCTCTTCTATGCCCAGAGCATGAGGAGGCTGTGGGGTCCAGCACAAGCACACTGGCTTCTTAAAGTGAGAAATACACACAGACAGGTATTGTACATTGGAAACTGAAATGCTGACTTAATGTAATCACTTAATTCAGCTTGGTCACTACAGTGCAACCAATGGAATTTAATATATAACATGAAAAGCTGCTAAACTAGCATGCCCAGGTACCGTTGTAATTCTGGTGATGATATACCAGGGATGAGTGAAAGTGTCTTTGGTGTTAAAAGGTAATCTACCAGTCGTCTTTTTTCTGTAATTATTTACACACTCTTACAGTCTGAAGTTTAAGATTGAGTCAGAGTCCGCTGCTGTCAGTCCGTCCATGCTCCTGTTTTGTCTGACTGTAAATGTCAAGCTCAGGTCAGGATGCTAATTTGAAAGTTAACCAGGATGGCATTCATAACCCTGACCTAGTTTAAGTGTCCAAGGTGTGGGGGAGACCGGGGCTGGTTGGCACACTTTTTGCTCTCTTGTGGATTTCTTTGAGTCGTTGTTTCTCTAAGGATTCAGATTTCAAATCAGTGTCAAAAATGTCACAGTGTGACAACCAGCTCCTCCTCCTCATCTGATCTGTGGAGCAGACCTTTTAGCTCGTGGCCTCATAGCTCGACCCAAATAAGCTGATTATTGAAACTATGTCTCTTCCCTTTTCAAGTAAAGGAAGCATACATTACACAACATACAGAAAACACAATGTTGAAACTACTCTGACCTACAGAGAAATACAGAAATTGCTCTTATTTCAAAGTTTTGCATCTCAGCAGTGAATTGGCCATATGGCTATGCACAGAATAAGAGGGTGCCTTTTTGGTCTGACAATCGTTACACAGCGGCTGATGTGGCTGTAATACGCGCTGTTACAACCAACTCCTCAAGTCAACCGTCCCCGGTCTGCCCTGCTTTACAGTTTAATGGCAAACTTCCTAATCCATTGGTATTCTAAGAATGAGTTTGTCAATGAGTATGTCAATGTCCAAAACCTTGTGATTTGTTCAGGGACTAATGCTCCATTCCTGCATCTTCTTCTTAATTACTGATAATGGCAATAAATGAGATGAGATGAGGCCAAGCACTTTGGTTCACCCTCCAGTAGATCTGTGCTTTATCAGTTTCTAGAGTCCTAATCTATCTAACTCCGCTCTCCTCTCATGGACCCAGGTGATGGAAGGGGACAAGCCGTGGGCTCTGATCTCAGAGATTGGGGGTGAGCATGGCTACCAGGAGGAGCTGGTAGACCTGGTGAAACAACACTTCCGCATCGTCTTCTACAAGGAGCTCCTGCAAAACCCCCCGCTTCACGCCCCCAAGATCCAGGCCATGTTCATGTGGAACTACCACCCTGCGGCCGAGCCGTCGCTGCTCAGCCTGCTTCCCTCCCTGAAGGTCATCGCCAATGGAGGAGTGGGCATCGACCACCTGGACGTGCCGTTCATCTCCAGCCTCGGGGTGAAGGTGGCCAACACGCCGGGCGTGGTCAGCGACGCCACCGCAGATATGGCCATGGCTCTGCTTCTGGCATCGGCACGGACCGTTCTCCAGGGTGAGAGCAGAGCGCAGAGCTCGAGCCGAGCCTGAACATTTGTTCCCGGCCCGACCTGGAAAATATTCTTCATCCAAACCCAAACCGAGCCCGAGGGCTACAGCTTTTTTTTGAGCCTAAGCCTAACAAAAAGTAAAATGCTCTGTTAATAAATTGATCATAACAGTGGGCCTATCTTTCAACAAAGGGCCTACTTTTCAGCCCAATCTGACCCAAGTCCATCAAGTAATGTCAGTTTTAAATTTAGCCTTTTTATAATGTTAGGATAGAAAAGAATCATTAGATAAGATTTACAATGATCATACAAGTATCTGATCAAGTACAGATAAGGCAATATAGCATTCAGAGGTCACTTGTACATCAACCACATCTGTATTTTTCTTGAAACGTACCTCAGGACAGCAGCTGTGAGTCATGGGTGTGACATCACCATTAGAGTCTCCTGCAGCAGGCTTTTATCAAAACATCGAGGATACACAGCTATTTCAAAGAGCTTTTGGTCCTTTGTCTCATAGGTCACCAAATAGCTGTGGACCCAAAGACCACCCACCTGCCACAAGACCTGATGGGATATGAAGTCACGGGCTCCACTCTGGGAATCGTTGGGATGGGAGATGTTGGCTACAAAATAGCTAAAAGAAGCAAAGGGTTTGACATGAAGATCCTGTATCACAACCGCAACAGAAGGTAAAAGAGTGTAATGACAATCAATACATTGCTATTGGTTGCAATATTGCTACAACACTGGGATAAAAACACCAAGGTCCACAGCACTCGGCTAAGACACTTTTATAATTAAAAACATTTAAGGGACCCAAAACATCAGCAAAGTACGGGTTAAAACTGTCCACCACCTCTGATGGATATGAAAATACTCTGGTGGCATGCGTTGATATTAACATAAATTTTGCCCAGTTTCATGAGTTTCGTTTTGTAAAGATGAAGATGACCTGCCAACATCTGCCAATCAGAATACAGTAATGTCACTGTTTGCAGAAATAGCCCTTTATCACCGTCAAGTCTCAAAGGGCTTTACATCCTGTACATGTCATATCCCATACTACATAATTTACATACTACATCATATTACATTCTATACTAGATCACATACATCATTTACTACATCATTTACTACACCATATACATCATATACTATTTGACTATTCAATGCATAGACATTTGAGGACCATTACACGATATACATGCGTGTAACCCCTTAAACTGGTTGTATAGTGCTGGCCAGGTGGAACAGGTGGAGGAAAATGTATCTTTGATAGGTGATAGGTAGTAAAAAGTCAACTCAGCATCCAGTAGTGGAGTCAAAACAGGCATGAAACGAGTCCGAGACATCTCAAGTCTGGACTCAAGTACCACAGCTCTGCCTTGTCATACAGCACTTTTGAAACCAGAGTTCTGAAAAGTGAAAAACATGACTCCTTTACACCCAGGCAAGGTGTCAGAGAGAAAACGTGCTCACCCTCTCTTTCTCCTGCGCCTTGTTCAGGAGTGCTGAAGAGGAGCGTGCGGTGGGGGCAAGTTACTGCCAGAACCTGGACGACCTGCTGAAGAGGTCGGACTTCGTCGCGCTGGCTGTCCCTCTGACCCCCGACACCACGGGTCTCATCAGCCACAGAGAGCTTTGCCTCATGAAACCCACAGCGACACTGGTCAACATCAGCAGAGGTGAGCACAAAGCGTTTCCTAGAGAGCATTGGTCTTGATTAAAGGATTACTACTCGTTGAGTTATGCTGAAAACCTGATCTTTTAGCCTAATAATCCTCTTTATGCGTCTCAGGTCTAGTTGTGGACCAGGACGCCCTCGTCAAAGCTCTCCAGTCTGGGACGATTCATGCAGCGGCGTTAGACGTGACTCACCCTGAACCTTTACCAAGGTCTCGTTTCTCTCAAAATCACTCGCCTCAACCAGAATGTACAGTGACAGAGTACATACTGACACACATCGTACGCAGTGACATCAACACCTCACATACAAGATATTCAGAAGGAAATAAATCAGACAAGATCGCTATGCAATGTCAAGATCACTCATTCACTCACTGGCCACCTAATGATACTGAAGGAAGCAGGAATTAGCTGTGATTGTGATCCTAACAGCACCTCTGCTTCATCCTGTGCAGGGACCATCCTCTCCTCAGCCTGCCGAACGTGCTCATCACCCCTCACATCGGGACCAATACCTACCAGACAGTGAGGCGGATGGTGCAGAGGATGGTGGAAAACGCCGTGGCTGCAGTCAACGGCCAGCCGATCCCAAATGAAGTGAAGCCAAAATGACAAAACTGCACAGAGTAGAGGAGATGTTGAACTGTTCGCCTCTTTGTTTCACTAGATGCACTGACTGAGGTAAAAGGCAAGTGAAGAGGAGCGATGTTTTTATCTTTTCGTAAAATAGTTTTCACCAAGATTGATTGCACAATGTCACAGGAGAACAAGAGGCACTTGAGCTGCCTGATGTCCCGCCTTAATTACTGATATATTAAACATGACCAGTTATGCTAATGAGGACTTTGATTAAGCTAATTAATGCATTTATTAGCACTTCTTTCTATGTTACCATACCTGTCTTTGCAAAACACAACTGTACTGTTAATATAAACTCTGTATCTTAAAGCATTATGGAGTTATAGTAGTTTAAAGAAAGTCGTTAATATGCAAATGTATGCAGAACGGTGCTAAAAATTGAATCTGTGTTTTTCTGGAGTTATTGTGTTCACAAGAAAGTCTCGACAGACAGACAGTTAGACAGACAGGCAGACAGACAGGCAGACAGGCAGACAGACAGGCAGACAGACAGACAGACAGACAGACAAGCAGACAGACAGACAGACAGACAAGCAGACAGGCAGACAGACAGACAGACAGATATAATCAAATGAAGAATTAAAGAATGACCGTCCTTTTTGTACTTGGCGTTCCACTGAAGACTGAAAACGCTACCTCAGCTTTTGTGGCTACTTCAGTTAAAATTTGGAGCAGCTTTTGTATGTTTGACTTGACTAAATGATAAATTAATAGTTGTGGTATGTTTTGTTGTTAGGTTGTATCTTATAATGATGCTGATGATGACAACAACAGTGATGATGATGATGATGATGAATTCTGCATACTTGAAGTTTCTTACCTAACAGAAAAATAAACTTATTTGAATTGAATTGTTTTTTGAGCTACAATTTGTAATGTATGACAAAAATAATTAACATGTGCTCTTTTGCAAGTTCCATAATATTGATACAGATGTAAAGGCTATCTGTACTCTGAATTGAGCCAAAAGTTGAGCAGGTTCCTCATTATAAGACCCTGGATTGATGCCAAGTCTTATCATAGCGTGTGTTAGATTAGATTATAATAATATAGAATTAGTAGAGAACATAGATATTTACATACCTAGCTACTTATTGCCATTGCTAGGGTGAATTTCGGAAGTATGATTTAATATTTCTTATATAATCATGATTAAATAATACAAATGAAAAGCAACAAAAATCATTTATTTTTTATCTAAGAAATGTTAGGAATTTGAGAGATGAATAATAGACCTAATAGCACATATGCCCCAAAGAATCTGCACTGTTTAAAGTTGAAATACAGTTTCTAGCTTTGAAATATGAGTTTGTAGTTCAGTGACAAAGTCTGAGCAATAAAAGAGTAATGTCTGGCATTAACGTGAGGAAAAACTAAAGCCACTTGCGCCGCAGGCACACTGACAGACAGAACTGAACAGGAGTTGCAGATCTCTAGCATGTAGAAAATCTTTGTGAAACGGCAGGGTGACCGTTTCTATGCCTGCTTTATATAAACAATAAAAACAATATTTTCAAAAGATATGCTGTGTGGAAGACACAAACCGATCAATACAGTAACTGTCGGCCTGTGGACCTTCACCAAAAAGTGTAAGTTTCTTTAAATCAAAAATACGTGGATACATTTCATTCAGGCATTTTAAGTACGTACTAAAATCTCCTTAGTCATCAACAGTCGACGCCGGGTGAACGTGCCGAAAGCCAGCAACACCAGGCATGAAAACAAGTGAAAGCTGCCTTAACACATCATTTTAGAAAATAAAATTACGTCTAGAGCCGTTATTTAACTTTACTCAGCAGTCTGTTTAAACGGCGCCATGTTTATCGCTACAGAAAGCACGCCGCCCTCCTTCAAAGGTTTCACCCTCATCACGGTGAGTGAGACGTCTGGGTTTCCTGCTGCCGCTTGGTTTCACCTGCACAGAAGCTATACAAGTCTTGTCAGCAACACATGTGTAGTTATCATAGAAATATCAACAGGTGTGTAGTTATCACAGCTGTCAGAGAATCATAATGCATCACGCGTTTATAAAACAGTGTGGAGAAGTTAGCTAGCTAGCTAACTTAAAGATCGGGTGAACATTTAAGCTCTGTCTTGACAAACTTGAATTTTGTCTGAATTTATTGATAACTGATATATTACCAGTCGTTTATTGATTCGGCTGGAGAATAATCATGTCCCTCCTTGCTATATTGCCCTATAAAGTCAATTTTTGTATTTCAAAAGTGAAATGCTATGACCAGAGTTTAGCTTTCATATAAAATCACACCCCTAAATGCTATTAAATCATGTAAAGTCCACTACTGTTACTGTACCATCAAAAGTGGGGATAAACTTAAATGTTTCTAAGTCTGATTAGTCTTTGTAATGTAGTACAATTGGCTGTAGTGTATTTTGGTGTCTTCCTCAGCCATCTTCCATTCTCCCTCCCTCCATGTTTCATGTTGTTGTTGTTGTCTTGTTTTTCCCAGCCAGCCGTGGCTGTTGGTAACGTGGGCCAGCTGGCGGCGGACCTGATCGTGTCCACTCTCAACATGAGTCGGGTGGGCTACATCCACACAGACTGCCTGATCCCCATGGCGGGGAACAACCCCTACACCACCTGCAGAGAGGACGCAGAGGAGCTGCACACCGCTGCAGAAGGTACCAACCAAACACTATCGACAATGGAGGTCATTCTCCTGTGGGTCTCGTCTTACTTGGCCACTGCAGAGACCTAAATGTGCAGATCTGACCTCCTGACTAATGAATTTAGGCAGGAGACCCATCGTTTTTTAATAAACCTGCAGTTAGGGTCTCACTGAGGAAGATGAGGTCCTTTTTAAAGTTAATAGGATACTGATAATGTTTTACAAGTATTTCTTTGAGCGAGTACTGAATAATTACTTCTATCCACCTCACATAACTGTCACAACCATCTCATCAACAGTGTACACCGCAGCAGAAATGAAGGTGGCGGTTCTTCAGATCAGGACGCCAATTGTTCAGGTAAAGCCACGGCCTGCTGCACCAGCATGACTGATTTAGTGTTTAAACTGTAGGTGCAGTTGTGTTTTGTGTGACTGTAAACAATCTGACTCCTTTTTCTGTTCTCCATCGCACCGATTTGAATACAATAACAGAGTCTCTGTTTCCTGCAAACTTGTCAGTCTACAAGTTTGACAAGTTATGGCTTCTTGCAAAGTAAAAATTGTAATTGTAAATATTTCAAGTTCTTCATTTTGTAGTTTACAGCCCTGATATGTAAATTGTTTTGAGAGTGAATGATTTCCATGATTTCTTCTTTCATCGCAGACAAAATCCAAAAAGTTCCGTAAATTGCTGGTGTCCTGGATCAAAGCCAGCGGGTTTTCCAGGACGGTGGTTCTCTCCAGCAGCCATGCCTACCAGCGGGACGACCAGCAGCTCCAAGGGTATTTACTGACAGACAGCGCAGCAGCAGCGTCACTGTGGGAAAGGTTTCAGTATTAGCTTCATCAGGAGGAGGGGGATTCACCAAATGCTGTTCTCACCTCATTTCATAGTTGCACTTTCATTTCAGGAAGTAAGTAATCCTGTCAAAATGCACACTCATAGATCCAATTATCTAGTCACACGCTTGTGCAATAATACAGGCGCCTGAGGAAACAGTATGGTACTCCTTCAGCTTACTAGTTGAATTACCATTATTATAGAAAGATTACTTTTGTTCAGCCGTTTTACAACTTATAACTTTCTTCACTCGCTTCTAAGCAACTTTATTAAGGTGCTTTTACTGCTGATAATGATTCATTAAATGTACCAGACAAGAGGAAATCTAAGGCAGATGTTGCAGTAATGACGGATGGATCCACCCACATGGTTAAAGTAACTGCTACTTTATCATTAGCGCTCCAATGAACCAGTGCGTAATGTCTGTGTAGAGATCCAAATCAGTTGGGATCCTGTGGTGTGAATAATGAAACAAATGTTCATAATACATCGAGCAAACTTAGCAGAGGCCTGAGCTGTCCGGTGAGGGGAAATGGAAAATCCACACACCAAAAATAGCTCCACTTACACCTTTCTTCAATTCAAAACGACGTCTCGACCCGACGAAGATCCTAGTGGGATCAAAACGTTGTCATTTTGAAATAAGTCACAAATAAAAAAGGTGTGTAAGTGGAGCTGTTTTTGGTGTGCAGATTTTTCTTCTCGATATGACACCCGTTGAATACGACACGCCGGCCTTCTAAACTGCATTCACTTGCCGCGGCTGTGACGTTTTAACTCTCCCGTCGTCTCGATGTTTTTGCGTGCTAGTGCGCCCCTGAGGTACCTGGTCACGCCGGCCCTGCTGAAGGTGTCGGGCGACGCCCTGAAGGAGCTGGGCTGGAGGGAGATGGAGCGGGTGTCGGCCTTCC
>OMOV01091187.1:0-10716 GCA_900312565.1 Beryx splendens
AGCCACAGCCGCGGCAGCAGCAGCAGCCGGTCGGAGCGCGGGGAGCGCAGTGACAGGAGTGAGCGCTCGCAGAGAGACGGCTGGTCTGATCGCATCAGCCGGGGGAGTAAGAGAGACGAGCCCCCTACGCCACAGCAGCGCCCCAGAGGTTGGCTTTTTTTCAGTTTTCAGAAGTTTAATTGGACAGTGGACAGTAGAAATAGTCTGGGATAGGAAAGGTTCCATCCACAGAGTAGTAAAGAGTCAAATCAAACCCATGTAATCACGATTTATGTATAGTGCTGAAATGCCAAACATTTGTATGTTACGGGTTCAATGTTACAGTTACAAGATTTGCTTGCTTTTCTCAGTTTTATATCATAAATTTTGGGGAGGGGGGGTTGGCTGTTGGTCAGACTAAGTAAGCAATTCTAAGACATCAGTTTGGGCTCTGGTAACTTGTGATGGGTGTTTGTTATTACGTTTGCAATTTTATAGACAAAATGATTACTTGATTAATCAAAAAAATAATCGATAAAAGTAATCATTAGTTTCAGCCCTACTTATGTAAGGCCTAACTTACTAAGGACACTGAATCAAAAGCTCATCTCCCTCTCATCTGCTTTATTTTTATACAGATTCCTTCACGCCGTCCCGCTCCAACTGGGATGAGGACGACAGTGGCTATGCCAGCTCACGGCACTCCCAGTGGGAGTCTCCGTCCCCCGCCCCTTCAAACAGAGAGACGGACCGCTCTGAGCGCAGCCACCGCTCTGTCCGTGACAGTGAGAGGAGGGACAGGTACGCAGCTGTCATTCAGTCATTTTTATCTTGCGTTTTTATCCGCCTAGCCTCAAAGCCTTAGTTCTATTTGAAGATCTACAGCGGTCATGTAATGTTACTCATTAGACATTTCAGAGGCTTTTAGAAGTCCCCATTATTCATCTTATTCTTCCCATAGCTTGTGAGGAATCAGTGTTACTCTTGACCTACATGATGATGGTTTCTCTGCTCTGCTCTCAGGTCAGTGAGAGGCCGTTACCCTGACGACACGCCCCTGCCCACCCCCTCCTACAAGTATAACGAGTGGGCCAATGACAGGAAGCATTTAGGTTCTACGCCTCGTTTGTCACAAGGGAAAGGTACTATTGGCAAAACAGCCACAAAAAAAAAGTTCTCTATTGACACGAAAGTTTTGAAAGTGTCCAATGACATTTTGTTTTCTGTCTCTGTGCTTCAGGTAAGAGGGGAGATGGCGAGGAGGGCATTATGTTTGATAATGAGGATGAGAAGGAACAGTGGGAAGAGGACCAGAAGGTGAGTGGCCCGGCCACGGCAGTTCATGGATGTATTTTATAGTTGGCTACGAGTTTTTCTTGTGTTTTTCAAGTCTTTTTAACTGTCCGACTGTTTTTGTAGCAAGCTGACAGAGATTGGTACATGATGGATGAAGGCTACGACGAGTTCCACAACCCTTTGACTGCCACCTCTGATGAATATGTGAAGAAGAGAGAGCAGATCCTCCAGAAGCAGACACAGAAACGGATATCTGCACAGAAACGACAGATCAACGAGGTACAGCAACAGCGCTATATGTCGGCCTCATCAGAACTGTGTGTGTGTGTGTGTGTGTGTGTGTGAGCGTACACATGTATTTGTCTTGTTAGAGCATCTGTCTGTGTATATGTGTATTAACAGGCTGTGTTTCTTCTGGCAGGATAACGAGCGGTGGGAGACTAACCGTATGCTGACCAGTGGGGTGGTGCAGCGGTTGGAGGTGGACGAGGACTTTGAGGAGGATAATGCCGCTAAGGTTCACCTGCTGGTTCACAACCTGGTCCCTCCCTTCCTGGACGGAAGAATAGTCTTCACTAAGCAGGTAAACAAGTCCAGAACAATTCATGTTAAAAGGCTGATATCATTGAGGTTGTGGGTTAAATGTCACATTTATGTCCAAACTATACCAGTGGAGTTTGTTTTTGTGACATGTTGGTGTGTGTGTGTGTGTGTCTGTCTCTCCACTACAGCCAGAGCCTATCATCCCCGTGAAAGATGCGACCTCTGACATGGCCATCATCTCTCGTAAGGGCAGCCAGCTTGTCCGTAAACATCGCGAGCAGAAAGAACGCAAGAAGGTAGGCTTGCTGTGTGACCGTCAGTGGCCTAACTGTGCTTTTAATGAAAATACTAACATTGATACAAATATTGATGAATGTGCACCAGTATGAGAGGGGATAATGCAGTGTTTTCCCATACATACTCACTTGGGCATCCACCCAATTTTAATTTCCAGCTGCTCATGTAAATTTACAAGCATCAAACCGGATAAAATAACAAGTCATTTGGTAGGACTCATCCACAGAAATTCAGTCTTTGTTGACTTAAGTCTTTCAGCCTATATTTAGTGACTGTAATAGTGGTTACTGTAATACTCCTCACAGCACAGTTGACCGCACCCCATGTGAACTGTCACAGTGAATTAGGATTTGTGGAGTTCAACAGAGCCGTCTAATGAAGCGTAGCGACTGGATTAGACTACAGTACTTTCTTTTAAATTTGTGTTTTTCTATAATCGTATGATGGAATTTGTCTGAATGTTCGCTTATGTGAACTTATGTTTTCAGGCTCAGCACAAGCACTGGGAACTGGCAGGTACAAAGTTGGGGGACATCATGGGTATCAAGAAGACGGAGGATCCAGACGGCAAAGAGGGCAAGCCGGTAGGCGAGGATGGCAAAGTAGACTACAGGTAACCAAATTCTGATGCTGTTCGCCTCACCTGCTAAATCACACAACAGTTTTTAATCTAAGTGATATTTAGATGAAACGTTATTGGTTGGTGTTTAGTAGTCGGAACTAGTGTCAGTTTGTCCGGTAACCTGTCGTATCAGTTCTCACTGATTTTTTCTCTGTCTGCCTTACAGAGCAGAGCAGAAATTTGCAGACCACATGAGAGATAAGAATGAGGCCAGCAGTGAGTTTGCCAAGAAGAAGACCCTCCTGGAGCAGAGGCAGTACCTGCCCATCTTTGCCGTCAGACAGCAGCTTCTTAACATCATAAGGTACTGATACCCGCCCGGTCTGTGTTCAATGGTCTCATACCCATTTTCATTCCCCATCGTCACTTAATAAGCATTTTACATGATACCAGATCTAAATAAATAAATTCACAAATTGCTCTTGGCAGTCTGTGTAAAAAAAGTGATTGCACTAATTTCATCTCGGTGTCTCTGCAGGGACAACAGCATAGTGATTGTTGTGGGGGAGACGGGCAGTGGGAAGACCACCCAGCTGACCCAGTACCTCCATGAGGATGGCTACACCAGCTACGGCATGGTGGGTTGCACTCAGCCCCGCAGGGTGGCAGCCATGAGCGTGGCCAAGAGAGTCAGCGAGGAGATGGGCAGCAACCTGGGAGAGGAGGTGAGACCGTTGGCTGCTGCTGGAGCAAGCGGTTACTTCATTTGGGAATGCTTAGGAGCTCTGACTGTGGGACCCTTATGAACATCTGCTACCAATTCAATATGAATGAATTGGTAGAAAGAATTTCTACTTTTGAATGGTTTATTTGAATTGTCATGATTACTATAGTCCACTGGAGCTATGTTAAATGACCCCCCGCCCTCTCGCTCATTTGTCTGTTTTGTCTGTTTTTACCTGTTCTCACCTATTCTGGCATATTCTCATCTAAACCACGTGCTCTTTCTGTGTTTGCTATGACAATGAGGAATATCACAGACAAAAGAAGCAGCCAATCCAAGATTGATGCCCAAATAGCATAGTATAGGATTTCAGGCTATAGGGGAGCTTTATGGAAATGTCTGAAACACAGGATTTGATCACTGATTTTGACAGCCTTTGTGACTTTCATAGTGATTGCCATAGTTCAGAACCATAGCTCTGTAGAGATTATGAAAGGTTTGCAATTACTACTCATAAGTACTATTAAACCCACTTTGAGTTAATGATCATCAGTCTGAATACACACACACACACACACACAGGGTGTTACAGTGGGTAGTGTCTAACTGTCAGTGACCTAGGGTCCAGCTTCAGATTTCTCCCCCAGGATCACAGTAGCAAGTCATACGCTGTGTAACGCTGCCATCTAGTGGCCAAAGTGAAAACAGACATAATGCCTCACATTTTAACTTGGTGTCTTGTGCGTGGCCTGGAGTGGGGCAGAGACATGAGACGAGGAACATCGGGGAGCAACAATAAGGGGTCACACTGGAGAAGGTTAAACTTCAACAAGCTAGAGCTTGTCAGAAAGTACTGTTATTTATTTATTTATTTAACCTTTATTTAGACATGTAATCTCATTGAGACACAGGGTCTCATTCTCAAGAGAGACCTGCTCAGACACCAGCAGCAGTACAACACAAAGTTACAGACAGACAGGACATTCAATACAGAGACAAGATGGAACACAAATCATAAAAGTGATAAGTAAAGTGCCAAAGTGGTAACCAGATTTTAACCGCTAAGTACAAGAGCAAACCCCCACAGACGCTCTCTCCAGATTACATAAAAGTAGTTTAAAATCCCCTCGGGGAATCATGCTGGACAGCTTCAGTTTCTGCTGTAGCGTGTTCCAGGATCAGGGGGCAGAGCAGGAGAAGGCGGTTCTACCAGATTCTGTACGGACTGAGGGGATGGTGAGAGTGATGAAGCCCTGGGAGCGTAGGCCATAGCAGCACCGTTTACGTGATATATATAAGTGGATAAATAAATGGGCAGCACTCCAAGGATGGATTTATAAATGAAGTTATACCAGTGCAGAGTTCTGCACATGGATAATGATGACCAGTCGACTAAAGAATACAGAGTACAATGGTGTGTGAGGGGTTTATAATCCGTGACAGACAGTGTCCGACAGATGAAGAGAGTGAGCTGGGGCGTTCATGTACAGAACATCCCCATAGTCCAGGAGAGGCAAGAAGGCGGCAGCAACAAGCCGTTTCCTAGCATTGAAGGAGAAACAGGATTTGTTCCTAAAAAAAGAAGCCCGATTTTAATTTCAGTTCCTTTAAAAGATGGATGTACAGACACGATGCAGGGAAGAGCAGCTGGCACCGTCTTTTTGTTAGAAACGAACGTGGCCGTGGTTGCGTCTGCATTTAAACACCAGCCTGCGGTGGAACAGCTGCGACTGAATAGTGTCAAATGCAGACTGCAGACGTGTGTTGGTAGGAGCACTGGAGCTAACTGCTACATGTGATTTTAATTAGGTGTAATTTGTTTGCCTTTGTTTCTGATGCCTGTGCATGTCACGCTGTAATGAGGTTCTTTAATTTGCCCGCCACGCAGATCGTTTTCCGTTGATTGTTCTGACAATGTTTCCTGCAGGTGGGCTATGCGATCCGTTTCGAGGACTGCACGTCAGAGAAAACGGTGATTAAGTACATGACAGACGGCATCCTGCTGAGAGAGTCCCTGAGGGAGTCGGACCTGGACCACTACAGTGCCGTTATCATGGACGAGGCTCACGAGCGCTCCCTGAATACTGACGTGCTGTTTGGCCTGCTACGCGAGGTAAGGGCACGCCGTCCGACGCCCGCTGAGGAGTTTGTTTTTGTTATGTCAGCAACAGACACTTCGCTCTCTCTGCTGTATGTTTGCAATGAGAAATTATTGTCTCTAAGAAGTTGTTTCCTTTACTGTCATGAAACCTTTTTAAATTCCGCCCTGTCTCTCTCGTCTCTTCTCCACCAGGTTGTATCTAGACGCTCTGACTTGAAGCTCATAGTCACTTCTGCCACTATGGACTCAGACAAATTTGCAGCGTTTTTTGGAAACGTGCCCATATTCCACATTCCAGGAAGGACATTTCCAGTAGACATCTTGTTCAGCAAGGTATCTTTCTATTTCTATTGTACTTCCTTTCTCTGTTCACATGTTTGGCCAAGGCGCTACATGGCCTCTTAGCACCAGTGTAGTGATGGGCAGTGGACGGCCACCTAAATGGCCGTCCCTTAAATATGGCCCTACATTAATTTGTCAGCTCCATATGCAGCAGTAGATCCCAGTACCAACACAAATCATAATAGTAGTCTCATAATGATTTACTGGCGTTCTGAATGCCTTCAGGATAGTTACACAAATTAACACATGATTTTGGAACAATTATGACATTTTTCTTACCTAATTGTTTAGTTTGCAGCTACAATGCTTCTTATTAACCCAAAATTCATTTACTAGCCTCCTGCTCGCACCTCACGTGCTGAAACCAATGCTGAAGATCTCTAAAGACTTGTGTCTAAATTCTGTCTATATACTGTTTACTTACTTCATAAGTCTTTAAAGTAAAATACATTTTGTCAAAAATATTAACTTGTATAGGAACGATGAGTGTATTTAATCTTTAAAATGTATATTTAATCTTAAGAGCAGTCTGTATGGCAGACAAATACAGAAAAAAAATTGGTATCAAATTTTGTCAAATTTTCACTACAACAGGCAGCTGTTGTATTTATTAAATACCATATACACAATGTATGAGTTGATGTGTGACATGTGGGTTGCATACATGCTCATCTGATGGATAATTTGTATTGCAAAAGTGTTTTTTGTTTTTCTAGCCTATACAGCCACCAGGCTACCCGTTTCTGTGTTAGACTGTCAAAATTCCCGTTGTTACAGAAGATTTTCCGTACGATTAGCTAGTGGACTGATCCGGTGTGTTGTGTGCTGTGCAGACTCCTCAGGAGGACTATGTGGAGGCAGCAGTGAAGCAGGCGCTGCAGATCCACCTCAGTGGGCTGATGGGAGACATCCTCATCTTTATGCCCGGGCAGGAGGACATCGAGGTGAGGGAGCTGTCTATTGATACCGCTCACACCGCTCTAACGTATTCATGTGTATATAGGCACAAACCCCACCGTCATAGAGGTGTTTATGTAGACTAGGAGTCTTAAATCTTGTCCTCAACCACTTAACACTGCCTGTGCGCCACACTGTCCTGTTGTTTCAGAACATGACTTGTGTATACTGTTAGCTTTCACTGTGTTAAAATAAGCAGTGTTGGCGGTGATGCGTTACAAAGTAATTAGTTACTGTAACATTATATCACCTTATGGTTTATTTTTAATGGGCTAAAGTACTAAAGTAAGGCATTACTGTTCCAATTTCAGTAATCACATCACTAATCTAACCGATAGGTCGTTACTTGCATTACATTCTTTGGCCTCTTTAACCTCTTTATTTGCATAATATCAGTCGAAAGATTCCCCTCATCCTATCCTGCCTTCAAGCCACATTGGAATTATGGGATGTCTCTGTCCCCCTGTCCCTCCAGGTGACGTCGGATCAGATCGTGGAGCGGTTGGAGGACTTGGAGAGCGCTCCTCCTCTGGCTGTGCTGCCCATCTACTCCCAGCTGCCTTCAGATCTCCAGGCCAAGATCTTCCAGAAGGTTTCTGACCACAAAACACCCCTGCATTTTATCTTTTTGACTTGTAAAGGATCTTACTTAGCCTCTAGTTAACCTCGTGCTAACAGCCTTTGTGATGCCCGCCACTAGGCTCCAGATGGCGTGAGGAAGTGCATCGTCGCTACCAACATTGCGGAGACGTCTCTCACCGTGGATGGAATCATGTTTGTCGTGGACGCAGGATACTGTAAACTAAAGGTACTCCCTCAGCCTTACTTTCATCATAGGTCCTTCCTTCCGTACATTATTTAACCAAGCTGACTCGCTCTCCTTGTATTGTTCACTTCCTTCTGTGTCTGTAACCAGGTGTTCAACCCGCGCATTGGAATGGACGCTCTACAGGTTTATCCCATCAGCCAGGCTAATGCCAACCAGCGTGCTGGCAGAGCGGGACGTACAGGCCCGGGGCAGTGCTACAGGTAAGGTCCCCTGTCTTTTGTCAGGACATTCAGGCGTTCACAAACACACACACACACACACAGACACAGACACACGCCAAGAGTCCCAAGCTGGAATTGGTGTACGGTCCCCCCCCTTGAACCACTTGTCAGCGGTGTTCAGTGCTTATCGGTCGTCAGCATGCAAACCCGGGAGTCAGGGGACTTTATTTGAGCATGGATTGGAAACACAGTTGCTTTTATACACTAATGTGGCCAAATGCATCTCTGACCCCCCTCAGGCGGTGGTTTGGATGATCAGATGTCCCATGCATCTTTTTTTATGTGGTTAAGCTCTATCTGAATACAATCCATTCCTCCAGGATGCATGCAAGTGCTAGATGTAAGGCAGGTCTCATATGAGCAGCTCTCTAAAACATGTTCTCTGACGCACTTATTTGCACAATAGTGACGTTTTCAGATTTATCAAACAGTAGCGTGTTTAGAAAAACATTAAACTTGCAATAAGAGATTTCAGACCCTCCTAACCAATCCTGAAACTAAGCGTGCCACGTGGAGATTTCCGTGAGACGTAATCATATAAACAAATAGCCACACACACGAGCCAGCTGCGTTGCTGTTTTCACCTCTTCTCTAAAGCTTGTTGTCCTGTTCGTCCTTTTAAAAAAAAAAAAACTAGGTCATCTTGGGGCTCACTGTGTAGAGTGTAGAGTGGCTTACCATGTATGGCTCAGTCCTTCCCGCAGCGACCCGGGTTCGAATCCGGCCCGTGGTCATTTGCTGCATGTTCTCCCCTCTCTCTCTCCCATACCTTCCTGTCTCTCTCTCACACTATCTCTGTCTAATAAAGCATAAAATGGTTAAAATTAAAAAAAACATGCTTGTCTTCTCCCTCGCTTTTTGAAAGCGGCGCTCTCCTCCACCCATCCCTGAAAAAAATTGTTGTAATGGCGGAATCGATGAAGCGAGCAAGTAAACCTTTTCAAATAGTAAACTTGCTGCCTTCCTCTTCACTTGTCGTTGTGGGACATGTCGCCTTCAGCAGGAGAAAAATCTGGCAAAGAGAGACTGGTGACATTCATCCATAGGTGTGTCTATTTTAGCCATTAGGCCTTTATGCGGGGTTTGTCCTGAAGGGCTTCTGTAGCCCAGCAGTTTTGCTGTGTGTGTTTACAAATGTGTTGCGGTTTCTGTCACCCTCTAGTGGTCGGACAGTCGCTTAGCTTTAAGCCCTGCAGTGCTATTTTGTGTTGATCAGTGATCTCAGGTAGTGATCTCCTAATAAAGCTCAGAGGGCAAGACAGGTTTGTGCGTCTGTTTCAGGTTGCAGTCATCTTGTCGTTAACTTTTCACAGGTCTGCCAAATGCAGGTTAAGTCCCACTGTCCAAGGCCATTCTCTTAGCTGGTAGCTGTCAACATCGAGAGTCTCCGAGAAAGGGAGGACATTCTCATTTTGTCATTCTCTGTTGCAGCCGCCTGCTGAGGGCTGGAACAACCCCTTGAATGCACATTATCTTCCCTCTTTCATGCCTATCTTAGCCCACATGCAGAAATAAACCACCTGAATCAAACGATTTTTTTCCCATTTAGCCTCCTGTCTCATTGAAGCCCTTCCGCAGCCCCACAAACCGGTAGCAACATTTTAACATAACTGCTGGTAATGCTGCTGTCAGTGTGTTTTCATCCCTCAGCCGATTGAGATCAGCGCCCCGCTCAGACGGTTTGCCCAGGGCTCTTGATGTGCGACATGACCGCGCTTTCAAGACAGTCGGAGGCGGGAGGGGGAAGAGAGAGGGCCAGAATCCTAATCTCCAGAGGATTTCATGCAGTTTAACTCTGTTTACAGCAGGGAAAATGTGCCACAAAAGACCCTGTCAGAGGTTTCACATGACCTCTCTCCCTCCTTTGCCACATTTACTTAAGCAGAGATAGAGTGACACACACACACACATGCAGTTTTGCATTGCTAATGAGCTAGGACGCTTATGAAAGCCCACATATTTCAGGATTAATCCTACCCCTGCTCACACACAGGAGCTCGCACAAATCTGTGAAGAATCAGTTTGTGAGTGGAGCTTTACGCCGGGTAGAGCCAAGGTGTTTGAGTGGCAGTCGATGTAGAGAGAGAGGAGAAAGTAAGTCACGCTGGCTTGCTCCGCTTTGCGTGGAGAATCCCCCACTCAAAGACCCTCTTAGCTGTGACCACAGACACTCAGGCGCAAGCTCCAGCCTCACACACACACACACACATCCATATCATTCTGTAATAATAAGCAGACACATCAGATATCGTTAATGGCTGAGAGAGGCGTTGTTAAGTTGGGTCGTTCACTCGAAGTTAGGCTTTGGGAGTTTCCCTAAATAGCACCAGGGTCGTGCCTAACCTGTGCCTCTCAATTACACTTGCAGTGACGTCTTGGCACATATTGGAGAGGAAAATAATTCACATTGGAGTCTCATAGAATTGGTCCTAACGGGGGGCGCTCGGGTGGTGTAGCGGTCTATTTCCTCGCCTCCAACACGGGGGACCCGGGTTTGCGCCCCCATGTTACCTCCGGCTTGGTCGAGCGTTCCAACAGACACAATTGGCCATGTCTGCGGGTGGGAAGCCGGATAGGGGTTTATGTCCTGGTCGCTGCACTAGCGCCCCCTCTGGTCGGTCGGGACGCCTGTTCGGAGGGGAGGGGAACGGGAGGGAATAACGTGTTCCTCCGCACGCGCTACGTCCTTCCGGTGAAACTCCTCGCTGTCGGGTGAAAAGACGCGGCTGGCGACTGCTCGTGTATCGGAGGAGGCACGTGCCAGACTCAACCCTCCTCAAGAGCGACTAGAGGGAGCGGGTCAGCGACCGGGACCGCTTAGCTAGGGGGGAAAATTGGATATCCAAATTTGGAGAAAAAGGGGAT
>OMOV01091197.1:25812-37163 GCA_900312565.1 Beryx splendens
CAACGCATTCATGATAATGTTGAACATGAATATAGGCTTTTTACATTTTTCAAAGAAGAGTGCTTTAGACTTTTGTTTAACACCCCAAACCAAAGAGCACCTTTTTTGGAAGTTTTTTGACACCGTTTTTGTAGCACTCTATTTTTTCTTCTTTGTTCATACAACTAATGTTAAACTACAGCAAATGACACACGGTTACAAAAGCAAAATTTAAAAAAATTTAAAAAACAACCCGATGCTTGGTGGGTGGCTGATCTTATATGTTGTACAGATCTTTTATAGGAAAGCATTTGAATTAGTGCTGCTTCAATAAGATGTGCTCAAATTACACAATCAGTACCTAATTACTAAAATAAATGACAATTACAGCCATAAATTAAGATCTTATGATGCACTGAGTGTCATGTGCACGGCTGAGAAAAAGGTATGGTGCTGCCAATCTATAGATAGTTATCTAATGTGTGTGTGAGGAGACTTTCAGCAGGAGAAAAAAGGAAAAAAAAGCAATTGACAGAGGTGTCTGAAGCTCGGCTATTCTTGGAAGCACACAGCATGTTAAAAAGCTGTTGTGAATTCCCATCACCCACTCCTTTCTGAGCATAAAAGACCCATATTGCCTTTGGTCAGAGAAAGCATTACCTTCTCCTGCTCTATGCACAAAACCCAGTCAACCATCACGCATATTTGTGGGGAGCGATAACATTACATAAGGGGAGGAGGGCTACAAATCAAGCACCTCAAGGAACCACCAGGGAGGCTGACAGAGAGAAAAAGGCGATTTACCAGGACTCTGCAATAAAGTGTGAGTCAAAAGTTCAAAAAGTGCTGATTTAAGAGCTTGGTATGGCTGGTTCTCCTGAGGTCTGGCTAAAGTAAGAGGCCAACGTTTAATGTAATTAAACATTACATACCGCTCCTTGGGGAACTGCATCTACATTCATAAATCAATAAACACAACTTCCAAGTGAAGTTACCGGTTACGTCAGGCTTATTTCAGTAAGCCAGGCTTGTTCTCAGGAAATTCGGTTCAACTAAGCGGGTTCAAATAAGCTCGAGCTAAGTTACCATGGAAACGTATCTTTGCAGACTAGCCTGCTCCAGCTCAGGCTCATGAGCAGCGTCAGCCTCAACTCCGGCTTAACCGGCTTTACAATCCTCCGACCAGACTGAAACATGAAGTTAGCTTTCACCAAAGTTCTGCCCGGTACCGCATTACGCCGACACTGTCCCATAAGCTGAAGTGAAATACAAAAGAAACATTATATATATTTTTGTTGATTTATTTGACATAGCCTACAGTTATACCAAGGTAAGGCTTTATCTATAGCTGACTTAAATCAGTTAACAATCTTAAGTCGTTTGTGCAGCACTTTTTAAATGTGCTAATGCAATATTTATACTGATATTTCATTTGCTTACTTACTAAACTATCCCAAAAGAATTAGCATTAATCACAATGAAAACACACCTAATACATTTTGGACAATGGTTGTGGCCTAATAGTGAAAGTAGAACAAATAGCTGTGTGGACTAATTATAAACTATTGGTCACCAGTAGTCTAATTAAGGTTTCAAAATAGATTAGATCTCTTCAGGCTTTCTAAAAGCACACTTTGTTAAACTGTGCATGAAACAGAGCATTTTAACCATTTGGTCTCGTGTATTTTGTGCCTTAAATGCCATAAGAATACAATTAAAGGAATAAAACTGACACCAATGAGAAAGTGTCACATTGTCTTGCCACTATAAGCTAAAAGAGGCATATTACCAGTATGAAGGGCATTTAAACTGCAGCAATGCCTCTATATGGAGGTTATTATGTCATTTGTACACACCAAGTGGCATAACGCAGAAATATTAATACTGATTCAGTACTCTCTTATCTTTTTTCTTAGTTGCTGCAAAATGGAAATGGATACTATCTGGCTAATTATGTGATATTTCAAAAGATGTTTAACTTCGTATAGCATTTAATTTTATACCTGGAATTTTTGGATTAGATTACATATTTCTATCAGTGAGAGGTCAGAAATGCAAGTATACTGTGTTGTTTTTCATGTACATGCCACTGTACAAAACTCAGACAGTTTGTAAACGCAGATTTTCAAAACTTTCCTCCCGTGGGAACATCATGCCCCATCGCACCCCCCTGGCATTTCTGGGTAAGTGCCCTTTTAAAGATTATTTTAATGGCATTTCTGCTTTATCAGACACAGTGAAGAGAGAGAAATGATAAGACAGAGGGAGTAACATGCAATCAAGGTCCCAGGGTGGGGGGATAGGTGGTTTTCACCCCCTGCCCACCTCAGTCTGTGCACACTGCTATTTTGCCAAACTTTCAGCTCTGGCTTTGTAAGTGCCGACAGATTTGACCTTTTCCCTTCAAATATTTATTATTTCCTTTCCTTATTTCAACAGAATATTTGATGGATATCCGTTGCTCTGTGGCCGTGAACATCGTAGCTCTCTCCATTAGTCTCTCTCTTTTCTCTTTTGTGAATTGATGTGATCCATGCTTCACATCCCTGGTCTGGATTTTAAAGACGTGAACGTGCATTTATCTTGACTGCTCAAAAAGTAAAAGGGTGGAAAACGGCTCCCAAATTGTCCAAAATACTAAGCAAAATACTGGCAGCAGGGAAATGCAGAAAGTAAGAAAATGTATTCCAAGTTTAACACTGCAAAAAACTTTGTTAGGAATTCCCTAACACGGTTCTTTGCGATGTTA
This sequence comes from Beryx splendens, assembly GCA_900312565.1. Classification (NCBI taxonomy): domain Eukaryota; kingdom Metazoa; phylum Chordata; class Actinopteri; order Beryciformes; family Berycidae; genus Beryx; species Beryx splendens. The sequence continues at coordinate 28,541 of OMOV01091197.1, forward strand.
AGCCTGAATGATTTTTCACACCAGGCTTGATTTTGCCTAATTACGTTAGCTGGAAGTTGGGTTAATCCCAGATGGATTTGTTGTTAACTCAAGTCAGGCTTGCTGTATTTAACCCGAGCGTTTCTTAGTCTCCTTTGTGGATCGGCCCCCAGGACTCAGCGGTACTGGGGCCAATATCTTTTTTCTTCTAAGTACATTGTTGAGAGCCAGTTAAGTGAGGAATTGAAAAACATCAAAAACTGGCTGTCTGAAAATAAATTGTCTTTACACCTTGGAAAAACTGAATCTATACTATTTGGTTAAAAAATAAGGTTGAGTAGGTCCTCGGAGCTTAGTATTACAGTGGGAGACACTCTATTTGCAGCCAAGACAACTTGAGTGGAGAGATCATGGGACAAAGAGTTATTACCAAGGTAAACCAGAAAATTACATTTCTGGCGCGTAAGGCCCTTTTTTTTTTGGATAAGCCCTGAAAATGTTAGCATCAGTTTTAATTCAACCTTATTTTGACTACGCCTGTACGACATGGTACAGTAGAGCCCCCACGGGGATTAAAACTTAACTTCAAACAGCTCAAGATAAACTAGTCAGGGTGGTATTGAACCTTGTCCCATGACACACGTTGGCCCTTCGGAATTTAAGGAATTAAAATGGCTGACGGTAGAAAACAGAGTAAGGCAGCTAAAATTGAGACTAACACATAAGATCCTGCAAGGGAATGGACCGTGGTATTTCAAAAAATGATGTTATGCTTGTTGGGGACACTCATGGCTATGCAACTAGAGGCAGAGCCACAGATATTGTGCCTTGTAGATTTAAGACCTGTTCTGGGCAAAATACCGTTTTGTACATGGCAGCGGTAGAGTGGAATAGGCTTCCAGTAGAGATCAAATCAAGTCGGTCTTGTCATAGTTTTAAAGGTGAATGTGGGAAATGGTTATTTGACCAAAATGAAAGAATGACTTAGAAAGGTATATGGGTGTAGGTAAGAGTGTTAAATAGGAGCATATGTATGTATGTATGTATGTATGTATGTAGGTATGTGTATGTATGCATGTATGTATGTATGTATGTATGTATGTATGTATGTATGTATGTATGTATGTATGTATGTATGTATGTATGTATGTATGTATGTATGGTACAGGGTGCCTTAGTCATCTGTGGCTTGTCTTGCTATCTCTGTCTGCCTTGAGAGAGGACCACAATGGAAATAAGTTAATTTTAACTTTATTGTGTTATCCTCGACATTTTTTTCATTTAAAATGAATATGTATTTGTCGCATGTATGACATTTTATATTTGTTTTTTTTTTGATATGTCAAATAAATCAATCAATCAATCAATATCAGTTTTATCTTTTATATTCCATCGAAATCTAAAGTATATTATGAAACATGCTTTATTCAAAGCTTAATGCTTAGGTGAAAGCACCTTGACAAGCCTTTACGATAGGCTGAAAATACAGCCTTGGGGTTGATTACACTTCCAAGTACCCCCCCAATAAAATGAAATTGGGGAAAACAACCTCTTGAGCCATCTAGAGTGGCTAATCACTGATTTCTTGGGTCTCTCTGTGGCACTGAGAAAGTATTTTATCAAAGGCATCAACATGGGAACAAAACTCACCTGCTGTCTGTGCAGGGTTGATTCCTATTCCGTCTGCATGGCAACCATGAAAGAAAAAAAATGCACAATATGTAAACCAGGGAGATTGTTATGCAAATGAGTGGCACAGAAATGGAAAAGATAATTTACTATATCACCACCAATGTGGCTGCACTAGGCAACGAGAAAAAGAGCGACCGGCTCAGCATCCAATTCCATCTGGAATAATAACGGACCGGCCATTAATCTGCACTGACAAGCACACCCAAAATTAATATTTGACATGACATTCATATACCAGCCATTTATCTCAATGCTAGTTGCTATATGCCCAATACTTTGTCACAGACCCAAAAAGAAAAGTCGTCCTCATATGACTAAGCTATGTGTGAAAACACAGTGGGAGCACTTTCAGCGAACGCTCTGACCTGCCGGTGCAGAGTAGAGGTAAACAGAAGCATGATCAATTTTTATTGACATGGTGTTATCGCCTTCTATGTGACATTTAATCTCCACTCTGCATACTTTAACTCATGGGAAACAATGCATGAGCCAATAAATATCTGGCTCACAGACAGCAGTATAATCTATTTTAATTTTCTCCGGTGATTACCTTTACTGCGGTTACCATCGTTATGCACCGGGACGATTTCAGGATGATTCCAGCTGCATTTTTTGTCGTTTTATTAGCTCAACTCTGTTAGGTAGTGAGTAGAAACCCCTTTCACTGTTGGTGATTAGAAGCCAGCCATGGTTTAAATAACTTGGATATTGTTTTGTGAATTTAACTTCAATATTAGCCTCAATACTTGGTGCCGCTAGTCAAAAAAAAAAACTTGGATACAGCTAATGAAGCATTTACATCAAGCATAACGCTTACTACTGAACTGCACTTGCAATTTTTCAGCTTTATTTAACAGAATATTTACTGGGCCTGGTCATCCTTTTTTAAGTAGGTGGAAAGATGAGCCAGCGCAGGAATAACTCTCCTTTTTACCGGCTTGACATCTTTAAAAGGCATTCGATACGATTTTTACTGCCTCGTAGCACAAAATGACTATTACATATCTGCGGGGGGGGTTTATAGGGTTGCTGATCAATACCACTGACTCAATAATTACTTTGCCAGGGGCTGAGATTTCTGGCTTTCAAAACTCCCGTTCTGGCCTGCACGCTGTTTTGGAACAAAACCTTTCTACCCGTTGGCATTTCAAGACATTCCCAATCTCCTGTAATCTCCTGCCAAGCAGATGATAGAGCAGTGCTGTAGTAGCTTTTTGCATTGTGATATATTATCTTTTCACTGGACATTTCTGTTGGATCTAGGCTCTAAGTAGCTAGCTTACTCTACAGTGAAAATGTGACTGTTGTTTGTGTCAAAGGAGATATTCTAGTAGCAATTCCTACCGGTCAGAAATAGAGCTTGATAAAGGGTTATAGATTATTTAAGGCTCCTTTAAAGTGACAATCCATAAGATTCTTCTTTTTCTTGATTCTGGTGACGCCTTTGGTGATAAGCGGTCATCGCTTTGATGATTTGCACTCCATGTAGGCAGCACTGGCCCAACATACTGTAGTAATAAAGACACTCGATGCAGACTGTGGCTCCATATATTTCTTTTACTTTCTTATAACCTTCTTATATTTATTCCAAACAAACCGTTCGTTGAGAATAGGAGGATTTTGTCTGGAAAGAGGGACCCTCTGTAAGAACTTTCATGAACTGGAAAGTCCATGTTTTATTGGTACTAGTGCTCTGCGTCAGGCAGGAACAAACCTCACTGAAAGTGCACCCTCTGGACTCTATATAGTGGTGGAAAGATGATTTATTTTTCCTTTGAAAGCTCAGGTTACATCAGTAAGTGAGCCATGTATTCCACATGGTGTTTGAGTATTGTGATGGATAGGCCACCCTACGCCCATCTTGATATGTGCTGAAGGAACCTGATACCACATAATAAAGCAGGAAAGACAGAAATAGAGGGAGTTTGCACTGAAAAATCTTTACAACAACCTAGAGGGGAAGTCTGAGTAGCATACCAGATTAGCAAATAATTTCTGAAATCTGAAATGAAAAAAGGAAAGCCAAACAGTTTTCCAAATCAGATTTTTCTGTTGACTGTAAACACCTTGATGAAATATGGGATATCCGTTTCACTTTGATTTAGTAGAGCGATTTGCATATATTTCAGACATAACTCCAAGGTAAAAGTATTTTGACATTATTGGATAGTAAACATGTGCAAAAAGGCAAGCAGGCTGAGTACTTTTGAAGGCATGGTGTATAGCTTAGACCTAATAATGCCTCTTTTACTGATCATTATGATACATCGTTAACTGACTATACAGTTTGCAATCACATTTGGTTCGAAATTTGCATCAACATCCTGCAGCTTCTCTTTACTATATTCCACTGGTTCATTTCCTGCGTCACATCTCTATTTCACATTATTACCGTTTTGCGTTTCAAGGTTTTTCTAATGAAAGGCTACAGGATGCTCATATGAACAGAAAGCTCCGTTAACGCCAGTATTTTCCTTAAATGTCCTGAGATACATACATAGGTTTATAGCTTATTATTATTCTTTTAGCATGTAGGTAAGGTTAATAATAATTGTTGTTGTTGTATACAACTGGGATTCTTCTGCAATGTCATTGTTGTACCTGAAATTGTCCACTAAAGAGACTATAAAACCGATTTAGACTAATTCAATAGAAGGCATATTCCAGAGAAATAATAAATGAATACATACATTAATTAATTAATGAATAAATAATAGTAATTTTTTCTCCAACTCACCATTTGTTATGATGGCACTGGTTGCTGCTGGCACTTTGAACTGTTAGAGTGAATGAAACAGAAAAAAAAAGACACACACTCTCACTCAAAACCCTCATGAATAAAAATTGAATAAACATTTGACATTTTGGGATTTTCAGCCAGACAAAAATGATTTTGGAAAACAATATTCAGTGGATTTGTTGCAACACCATTTCCCAGAGGCATGAAGACATAATGTAGCGTTAACACATCATCTAGTGAGGAAGCCACAGCCACTGAGCGCTGGTGAAGTATAATTGTGATTCTCTGACTCTGTTCAGTGGCGCAAAACCAAGGGACTGCAGCGAGGATGACTTCAGAGACCGACTAGGTGAAAGGAGCAATGGGAAAACGCTGGGTGGTGTGTGCTGTGCTCAGTCTGAATGACACCCACCTTTTGCCTCTGTAAAACACATGCTTGCGTTTTCTCTCACACATACACACACGCACGCACGCATGCACACACACATACGGAGAGCTTAAGTGAGAAAGCCTGAGGGAAAGATAGCCATGCCTGAGTTTCTGGAAGACAAACACTCAGCACTGTCACAAGACATGTCCTGCTTCAGTGTTCGGCGGCAGGGGAAGCGGGCTGGTGGGATTTGCGATGAAAGGATGCAACTAGCAGTCTGTCACTAGGGAGATAATGTTAGTGAAGCTGGGGCTCACCAAACTAGCGCCAGACAGCACAGGCAGTAAACAAATTACAGCTAAGAAGAGCAAGAGTGAATGGGGGTTTATGGTATAGCTGTATGATAAAGCATTTATCTGGTGGACAAAATAAATAGCTTACCGTTGGAGGATTAATACAAATACCCTAACGGTATTGCATTATTGAGGTCTAATTATCCACGATTGTTTAATTATTAACTACAATAAACCTTGATTAACTCATGAAATAAAACACATTCTTCAGGGATTCCTCTCAGAAATGAAGACCTCCATAAATCTCTCTAAAGCACTTGTATTTCCAGCAAACCAGCTGCTGTTGTGATGACACCTGAAGTGCAAGGCTTCAAATTAACACCCTGCACCTGCCAAAAAAAGATGTCAAATTTGGCAGTGACAAATCACACTTCATTCTACAAGCCACTTTGGCAAACTGAGCCTCTGATAGTGTTTTCCAATGAAAAATAACGAAGTAATTTCCAAGTGCTTCTGCCTAAAACTAATTTCACACAAGGCGATTTCCTCATGAGTAACCAAGATGATAAATCTGTTTCTCGTCCACATCACTGGGCTTCTCTGTCTTGACTTAATGGAGCAATGCAAAGTCAAACATGTCACCTGTGAAAATACTGGTCTGTCTGTATGGTGATTTGTAGTAGGAGCAAACTAGAAGCAGAAAGGTTTTATTTTATGCTTAAAGGAATAGTTCGCCCTAAAAATTCTGTCATCATCTACTCACCCTCATGCCAAATGAAACACAGGTGAAATTTGTTAGTCCATATAACACACAGGGAGGTTGCCAGCACAGCTTCGTAGCAGCCTTCTCCAAAACAACTGAAGTCAGTGGGGACCAGTTCTTCAGAGTTACAAAACAAAAACAGCCAAACAATCACCCTGTGAATAGAAAGACCTATACACCATGATCTGTTGCAAATCAATCAGCTGTAGTTAAGATTTGCACTAAACTGGTGTAAATATAGGTCTTTTTGGAAGAACTGGTCCCTACTGACTGCTATGCAGTTGTGCTGGCCATCTCCCTGCGTGTTATATGGACAAACTTCACCTGTGTTTCAACTGGCATGAGGGTGAGTAGATGATGACAGAATTTTCCTTTTTGGGTGAACTATTCCTTTAATAAGGCCAATAAAGGTGGAGTATTGCTGATGCCAGATTTGCCTGAATGATGAACTCGGCCTTATTGAGACAAATCCATCTGTGACTAAAAGCGTTCAGCATAATATCTTTCCCACATCTCATTGATGATTTGGATCAAGGATAGTTTTTCTACGAGAGGAGTGAGTTTAACCGCATCTCCGCTTTCCCTACACATGCATTTGATTGAACAAACAGAGTAAAAACCACACACATTACTGTATATTTGCCCTGACAGCTTAGCGCACTAATCTGGCCAATGATAGTTCTGAGTGGGAGGTAATTTGCAAAAAACAGCAGTCACGGTGAAGGCGTGCATGAGCCTCGGCACCACGTCTCACACACTGTAGGTGGCCGTGTATTCGTGGCTGAAGGCAAACAGCAAGGCACCCTTACCTCCTCAGCTGCGAACTTCAACACCGCTGTGAACGGCGTGCCATCTGGGACACTGAGTCTGCAACACAAATTAAACAGGATTTTAAAGACACATCTTCCTCTTCCCCCACTCTCTACTCTTCCCTTTTCGTGGCAGGGAGGTAAGTGCTTAAAGCCCGTCCTGCAGCTGGAGGATCTGGGTTCAAGCCCTCGTGTCGACAAGCATCTGCGCTGCTGGAGTGTTTTGGAGCGAGTCGCTGAAGCCCCGCCTGCTGTAGCTGACCTTCTGTTTGACCTCCGTGGGGAGGGGTAAACAAAAACAGAGAATTTCCTCCACAGGGATCAATTTAGTGTCGCGATTTATTATCATTGTTTTTATTCTCTCCATTCATGCTGAGGCTCTGACAGCTGCAGCAGGCCTTTGTCTATCCTAGTTAGTGAAGCAATTCCCTATCAGCACTAGCAGTGAATGTCCACACACAAAGGTCCTGACGCTTGACAATGCTACACTCGAATATACTCTTCCACATCGGACGTGGAAGTGGGTACCCCTTCCTCGCCGCTGCACTCTCACCTACCCACAATCCCCTGCTAAATCTCTATGTATCCTCTTGTCAAAATGAATGGGGAGCATCACTTTGCCTGTAAAGCTCCCCCCCAGTGGATATTCACCACAAGGCTAGCCTGCATGGCCTCAAGCTTTTCCTGCATTTACTTGAATCTTGAGTCGGATGCAAAACTTTGTAGGAAATCTTGACCACACACAATGCAGCAAAAAGCAGCTGTGAATAGAGAAATAGAGAATCAAAAGTTCTATTTCATTGGTAAAATCAACTGAGAACTTAGTCCGCTCCAAGGCAACTGGGGAAGAATGTTTTCCACTTAAGGACCAGATTTCCTGCAAGGTATTACAATGGTCAGGTTCTGGCTCAAGATGCAAGTAAGTGCAAATAAACGGCAGCAGCACCTTGACATCGCATTCACACCACAAGTAACACAGTCAACAAGTCAAACAACGTTCATTCATTTCCTATAGAGCTGCTGAGCGATCAGGGAAACTCGGCCAATGTTGACGGTCAACAAGCTAATCGCATCGCTTCGTTTTAAGGAGTCACAAACTGGGGCAGATTTATGCGCGGGCACCAGAAAGTGTTTGGGGAATATCTGGGGATATTTGCTCATTTGGGTGTCCAGCATTAATTTTATGCTTGTGGCTTGTTTTTTTCCTTTGGTCAGTTGAAGGGTGCGCAGTTTAGCCTGCCTGCTGCTGCGTGTGTATATGTTTCGTGTGTGGACGTGCTTGATAACCTCAAGTGGGCCCTCGGGTCCAATCCCCAGCAAATGCTGTCTTCTCAAATCAAATCAATGGCTGTGACATTGCGCCACCTTGGGTGCGAGGGAGTGGGGAGGGGCTGGTTGTTTTACTTTTCAGCAGTCATCATGGCAGATCGAAAATTTTGTTTTCTACTCTGGGGGAGCTCAGAATAGAAAAGTCAGAAAAGAAAAACAACATCAAAAGGATGCAGTCAGCAATATCTCCATGCTTACAGGATTTTTTAATTGGCTGTGAAGCCAAATTGTCTAGCGGTCCATAAAAAGTAAGCACTTTTTTTTCTTTTTTTTTTATCTGCCTGTCTTTGTCTTTGTGCTTTGTGATTAAATTCAGGCTATTGTTCGGATGCTGACGTATTGGGACTTGGTGGCAATGAATTATGCTAAGTGACAGTTTGGAAATGAAGGCTGGTGTGAATCTATGCAGGCTGTGTCTTGTGGCTGCTGTTAAGGTTTTGAGTGGATGGCAACACTTCTTAGTGTGTGTACTCCTTTTCTCCCCTGCTCTCCTCCTCTCTAGATTGTCCTGCTCTCCTCCTGTCCTCCAGATCTACTCTTGTTTCTCTCTTCCTTTTCATTTTGTGGCTACAAGTGGATCAGTCGGTTTTGACGTATCCGATATTGTATTTGGCACTGACTGGTAGTGGTCTGTCATTTGAAAATGGT
>OMOV01091198.1:0-10828 GCA_900312565.1 Beryx splendens
CCTACTTCCAGCCCCCTTGCTCGGACCACACCCATCTTCGAACTCGGCTTTCATTGTGATGTGAACTACACACCTGTAATGTTTCGTGACTGCATCTTGCACGGTTGTGACGCTATCGCATTGACAAAATCTGTCCACAGACATAAACGACACACAGGGACTCACAAGGTGAAAACAATACCAGCCACACGCTGTCACGGCTGGTAAATATACCACTAATATGTACATACCATATGTTTATTCTTATAAAGCATTGCATTGTGTGTATCTGTTGCTGCATGCTTCAAGTTAATATCTTTCCACGGTCCAAGGCCAGCAGAGGGCATGTAATGAATTCAGCGTGGTTAAAGTTTAATGTAGTGGTTTTTACTAACTGCCACTTAGGTGCTCCTACCTGACAATAACTCTGGCAAGTGTGACTGATAGTTAAATGAGGGGAACTGTGCTCTTGCTCCATTAAGAACAAGAGTCAATATTGCACTGCTGTTGCCTCTGGTTAGGCTATTTATTAAATAGAATTGACTTGCTTTCTATGGTTATAGCCATTATACTGTATGTCTGACTAAAAGCTTCTCTCTCTGGGCACCCCGGTCGCTCACGGAGTAGAGCGCGTAACATAAGGCTCAGTCCTTCCCGCAGTGACCTGGGTTTGAATCCAGCCAGCTGTCATTTGCTGCATGTTCTCCCCTCTCTCTCTTCCATACCTTCCTGTCTCTCACTATCTCTGTCCAATAGAGCATGCAAAAATGCCTAAAACATAATAAAAAAATTAAAAAAAGCTTCTCTCTATATATAAGTTAAGGCCATAAATTTCATTGCCCTTTTAGAAATAATGAGGCTTTAATGATGCATAAATTGTTGTCTAATAGACATAGGTCTTCACCTTTCCAACTCAAGGGCATTAGGTTTATGTGGCTTACAGTGGTTGATGACATAGGACTCGCTCTGCAAAGCCCACACTCTCACGCGCACACAATAAATTGTGGAAAAGTGATTTCTGAGGCTTTGCACAGAAATCCATCACCCAGATGGGAGAGGCAAGGTCACCTTGCAACTGTGTGCAACCCGTTCTCTTCAAAACAGATGAATTCTTTAAAACAGAGAGATTATGGTAGTCAAAATATTGCATAATGCATGGCCCTGCTAATATCCCAGCAAGGTTGTTCTGCTTATTATTGCCGCTGCGGTTAAATGTTGGAAATTGGGATGAGATAAAGACACTCTGCAAAAATTATGTGGCAACTCAATGACTTTCTCTCCCAAAGACTCACTTCAATACCACACAAAAAATTAAATCTCTTCAAAAGATCCACATATACAGTAGATTGTCTATAACTCTTCACATATGAATAATGCATAGTACACTTGACCCCTTGAGAGCTCCTTAGAGTAGAGATCAGTGGGCAAATGAATAAAAGGTTTGGTTTCGGGGGTGTGCCCTTAATATAGGTTCCCCCCGTGACCTGGGTTTAAGTGGTAGAACTCAGAGATCACAGCACATATAAATCATGCATAAAACATGCATGCTTCCATATAACCCATGGCAAAGTGGTTTGGAGTAAGCCACAGCAGATGAACGTGGGGCTCAGGTGGATGTGGTGGAAACGTCCCGATAGGATTCATATGAGGCGGGGAGAGATATGAGGGGGAGATTCATCATGAGCGGGCCTGTTGTTAGAGGAAAGGGTGGAGGGCTGAGTGGCCTTCAAGGTACCGGCCTTGTCTGGTCACCTGTCCCCTGCTCCTATATGCATAAAGGATTACAGGGGGAGGGACCCTATTGGCCCCTCAAGGATATTCAGAAGGCATTATAACACGGCAAGGACAGCAGGACCTGGCAGGTGACAACTGGCAATAACTTCTACAGTGCTTTGTACTGCTGCTGGAGGTTTTTATGTTTGTGTGTGGCATGGTTCTGGTCCTGTCATTTGTTTGAGAAACGTTAATGCAGCACATTTGTGGGACAGGTAATCACTACTAGCAATAGATTTTGATTGACCATCTAGTTATCCATCTTCATGATTGTAGTGGTAAACTGTCTCGTTGCCGTATGGTACAGCTTACACTAGGATCTGACTGATATGGTTTATGAAGGCCGATACCAATATCAATATATTGGCTTGAGGCTGCCAAAAGCTGGTATTCATTATCTTTAAATTTGACCATTTTCATGGCATAGATAGATAGATAGATAGATAGATAGATAGATAGATAGATAGATAGATAGATAGATAGATAGATAGATAGATAGATAGATAGATAGATAGATAGATAGATATTCAGTGTTAACCCCTAGAATTTTATCCATGACAGAAACATTTAGACCCTAAACCTGTTTAGAATCTGTTCAAAATGTCTCATTAGAATAAATTCAGGTTAAGGGCTTCCAGTGACAACCAATGTAGTACTGATCAATTCTACAATAAGTATGTAATTATACAAATTGCATCATATCCATCATATTGGAGGTGGATGACATTGATTGGCTGATAAAATGAAAGGCCAATATCAGTCTGATATATCAGCAAACTATTAGCAAACTATCGGTATAACCCTAGCTTAAACTATTGCCACTCCAAGCCACTAACTGACCACTTATCACAATCACATTCACTTTAATCACCAAATGCACAGAAATCATCCTGGTGACATTGGTAGAGACATATTGACAACATGATTTTCACAACAGAATGAAAGATGCATGGTACATGCCTGGTTGATACGTACATTATCACATTGAATGACAGTACTCCCATCTGGACAGAAATACATTTCAGTATGAAGGTGATCAGTCAGAATACTTGCGCTATAAGTGATTCTTATGTACTGATTTGAGGAAATGTGCCAGCATATATCATTATTTCGACCATGTACTGTTGAAGGAATGGATGAATGAAGTGTATCAAGATGAGGAATAACTCCACTGATATGGTTCTTCATCTGTAATAATAATAAGGTGATACTTCACATATTGGAGTTTTAGTTATAAAAACATTTCTCAGAGGCAGAGCTGCTCTGGAGGCAGAAATAAACCCACTGGTTGAGTTAAACCTCAATAGGTGGAGCCAAAGAACCTAGGCTACTACAGGCTACAGGCTACTACTCTAATCTGCTAATACTTTAATGATCCCCATGGCGAAATTCTTCCTTCTAACCCCTCTCCACAGGCAGCTGAGAGGTCAGGCTCAGCTACAGAGCAGCAGCCTGCAGCCGGTAGGGATTCAGTGTCTGGCTCAAGGACACTTCAGCAGGGCAGATGTTTACCAACAAGAGGGCTGAACCCAGGTTCTTCCAGCTGAATGGTGATCTCTCTCTAACCACTATGCCACAGGTGTTGCCCTAAGACACAGAGAGTGAGCTCAAACAGTTGTGGCCGACATGTGAGCTGTGGTCGGATCGGATCAGTGGCTGGCTGACTGATCGCCCCTCACTGTCCTTGGGGCGCAGAGCGCGGTGCTGCGGGACGAAGTGGAAGCCATTCCCAGTACGCCCACGCACAGGGAAGCGGAGGCAAAGGTGAGGCCTGAGGAGGGTTGTCGTGCTCCATCCTTCAGAGGCTAACACCTTGGCAGAAGGTCCCCCTGCCTGACAGATAGCCCTCGGGCCACCTCAGCTTCAGTCCTATTCATTTACAGATGTGTCTTCACCTGTTTTCCTTTCTGTGAAGCTGATTGAAAGATAGAATGGCTTCAAGTGCTGCTGCGAAGCATTAAACATGCACTGACAGGATTATTGTTGCTTGATTTCACTATTGGTTAATGTTTACAATGTTATTACAACAGAAGCACTGTATTGCTTTGGTAACATATTTCCTGTCATACCAATACAGCTGATTTGAATTTGAATTTGATTTCTCTAGAGTAGCAAAATAGAGATGGAATGATAAATGTTTTGTGTCTCAATGACCCTTTTAACATTTCAAGATTCCTTTTTGGCACTTTGACCTCTGGTCGATTTGAACGAATTGGGCTGAATTAGAAGCCTATTTTATGTGCAGCACAGTGATTGAAACAAGTACAGTTTAATGCCTTTTGGGGGCAACATGGTTCCTTCTCTGTACTTCTCTGTTGTCTGTAAAGAAAAGACTGTCTCGACTCGCCGTTGAATTGAGGAGGTGATGTGACCCATTAAATGTTAAGCGTCTCCATGTTTTCTTTTTTTTGGAGGGGGGGGGGGGTTCAGCCGCAAACTCGCAGTGTTATGAAATATTTTTTTCCATACTGTATAACGACAGTTTTGGAAGGGTAATGCACAGCATACATCATCATAAGAGTTATTCTGGGCATTCATCTTATGCCGCTTTGGAGAATCCAAATCAGCTGTGAATCCATGGCGTGCGTCATTGCGCATCGGCGCGTCTCGCCCATAGTAGCTAATGGGAATCCGCTGACAGAGCACAACCAGTTGTTTGTGCGGACAGATGTACGCGTGGACCAGCAGGTGATATCTTTCACAAAACTGGATTGAAGTCTCAGTAACAACTGCACTGATCTGAGGGGACACATATGTTTCGGACTCTTATTTCCAGGATACGCTGAAATATATGACATGCTCTCGGCCATCAGCTGTTACAGGTAAACTATGTGTTTTAACTTTATTGCATTGATTACATATTTGTGAATTTTTTTGCATGGATTTTTTGCATGGAATGCTTGCTGTCCGCACCAGCATTTCATAGCGCACCTCAAATTTGGAGACGTTTGTTGTCCCTTTGTGCGCCTTTTTCCACCAGCGCGCCTTTGATGAGAGCGTGCCGATTAATACAGGCTGGGTGCCAATTCTTTACAAGTCCGCTGACGGTTTAAACTTTAATCTGAGACATTTATTTTTATCTGAAAGAAATCCGATTTTTTAGTCGTGTTTTCTGCATTCTCAAGCTTCACATCTCGAAATGTTCTCTGTGTAATGATAAAAACAGAAAACAGCCAAATCGATTTGTCCTGTGTGTGTGTGTGTGTGTGTGTGCGCGCGCGCGTGCGCAAGTACATATGTGTGCGCGCGCGCGTTTTCCCCCTGAATTCGGCTGCTTTCAATTAATTCGTGTGTGTGCGCAGCCAGTGCAGCAGTGCGTATGATGTTCTACCTTAATGTGAATGAGGGTTAGGAGGTTAACTAGTTTTTACCTAACTATGCTTACCTCTTAAGTATTGATTGATCTTTCCCGGGGGCCATTTTTTTAAACATTGTGCTCAATTTTATAAGGGGGCACTGTCAAGCTCATATACTGTAACAAACTGACGCTCTAACCTTTATGCACAGAAGTGATTTTAAGGACTGAGTTATCAAAGTGACGGGTGGAGGTCAGAAATAAATTTAATACAGACCTGCAGGGCGCGTGTACATGTGCAGTCGACTGTATAGCCGCGCCTTTATAGGAAGTGGGTGTTACTGGATACATAAATGGAGAATTTATAGAGTTAACCACTATAGCCTGTAGACCTTTTGCAAGCTATCTTGTCCTTGTTCTTTGGATTAGACAGTTCTTATCCATGGTGATTTCCACTCCAACCTATCTTCACCAGACAGCTCTGCATCAGATAAAACAGTTAAGCTGCCAAGCCAGTAGATAAATGCTCACAGCAATGCTTTGATTCCACTGTGATAAAACTGTAATTAAAATCACACACTGCTCACAGAAACCCCAGTTTTAGCACCATGCAGCCTTTTGGTGATTTTTTGCCCCAGCCAGGCTTTCTGTTTCACAGTTGCCATAAAGATAATGCCTATATCTGCTTGAATAAGCACTCTTATTAATAGGCCTAGGCTACTTAATTGGTATAGATTTTGTATTAGCTGGATTCTTCACTCACATGGTAGAAACAGGCAGCTGCCATTCAGATTTAGCTCTCACAGCACGGGCCAGCCATCACAAGAAGGTGCTGGAAGGGAGAGGAATGAGATTTGCATAAATAGAGTTGTGTAGAGATAATGGAAAGGCTCTCTTATCATCAAAACTCCAGAGCTGGGAGTCTTATTTGACTCCCCTCTCAGCAGGACAACATGACAGATTAAAAAATAAATAAACAAAAGTAAAAAGAAAAAAAACAACAACAACGCAGTCTTACACAACAAATAGGATGTATTGCAATGGCAGTGCTTATTAGATATGGGATACAGGGACAACATTGTTTATTTGTTCTTTTTTAATTTTCTTTCTCTCCCCCTCTACCTGTGTGCTGTGGTGCAAACTCATTTTTTTGAGATCTTCATCTTTGCACTGAATTAAAAGCAGTGTCCCCAGGTTGAGACAAAACATATTCGACAGCAGCGATATCCCCCCCGCTGCTTGCTCTCAGCCCGGTGCACTGTGGCAGTGTGTGGCCAGGGCCATTTCGCTTTCTGGTTCTTGCCTTATGAGATGCTGCCTTGACTCAGTGGGCACAGTGTCATCTGTCATCGGTAATATAATCTGATGGCATAAGTCCTCCTGGTATTGTCCATTCTCAAGCTGTCACAGTGTCCAGATGCGTCTTCAGATCAACTGGTTTCCCTCAGGCTTTGCATCTCAAGGATTACATGTGAAAGATATGTGGGCGAAGCAAGGAGGGTGGCGTTGGTGCCCCAGAGGCACTCAAGCAGCCTCACAGTCATATGGCATTTGTAAACCGAGTCCAGTGCATCACCACCTACCTTTGCCATTGTTTCTTCCAAATAATCCTTTTCATCTTCGTCTTCTTTCACCTTCTTCTCCTCGTAATCATCATCCCTGTCCTCCTCATCATCATCGTAAGTGCCGCCTTCATACGCATTTTCTAATCTGCCTTCTCCTCCATTTCCTCCTACTCTTCTTTACCATCCTCCTCCTCTTCATCCTCAGTCCTATCTCCTTATCCTCCTCCTCACCATTATCATCATTTGCATCACCACTGTCATTACAAGCCTGCAGATTTCCTGTCCATACTGCATGTTTTAGGGGGGAGAGAGCAGCAATAGTTCTAGCTAATCCCAATACTAATGCGGAGTGACAGACACCAGGGACTTGTCTGTGATGATGAGAAAGACAAGTCACTCAGAGTCTGAATCGAAGCCTCTGAACCAGCAGATGAAACAAAGGAAGAGAGGCCTCCACCTAGATGAATTCCGTAGGGTGTGAAACTTTGTCTTGGTGTGTTTGAGAGGGACAGAGATGTAGCAAGAGAGAGAGAGGGACTGAGAGCGTCTCTGTCGGGAGGTGAGCCCAGTCAAGTTACGTTCATATGAGACAGCTGGTTAGTCAGTTGCCAGGACCTTAAAGACCTTTCCATTGACAACACCACTAAGATCCACGAAGATAAAAAAAAAAAAGATGAAAGTGTTCTACTGCGCGCTGAAAGGCTCCATTAGGCTACTCACCCCACTTCCACGCTGCTTGTAATTCTTTAGAGCTCTTTTTGCTTCAGTGTATTTGCTGATACTCTAAAGGAATATTAAAGATATTAAAGTAATGGAACACGTCTGAAGCCTTTCAGTGTAACCAAGAAGACTTTCATCTATATGTGGGTATTTATTCCCACTGGGCACTTATCTGCAATCTATGGCACAATCTCACAAAGCGGATTGTATGACTGCCCTATCAATAAGAGGTGATGATGCCCTGCTCCTCCCATTGTGCCCCATAAGCTGATGGTTTAGCCTACCAGTAAAACTGATATGGCTTTGCATTTGCATCACAAACCTACTAGCAATCACGGCTTGACTACATCATAGAGGTGCAGTTGGGAATTGGATAAGTAATGGCGGTATATAGCAGCCAGGCAAAAGATTGTCATGGGGGTGTAGGTCAATTCAGTAAGGTTAGAAGTAAAAGTGAATAGTCTTGATAAAATAGATTTGTTTCCAATTGTAGGTTACTGTGACTCTAGGGAACTGTCTTGTCTTAGTTGTTGCTCCTTTGATTCTATGTTGGTTTTTGGCTTTGTTAGATAGCTAACTAGCCAGCAGGCTACTTTACCAAAGCAGCTGTTTTTAATGCTAACATGCTACAAGCTACTAACTCTAGCTTCTGTTAGATACGTTAGCTAGAGTCCAAATGTTAACATTATGATGTTGTTAACAAGAGGACAGTGATAGTTAGATACAAGGGTTAGCTAATAAGCTGAACATAAAATCAGATCAGTAGCAAAATGAGATGGCCAAGTCGTAATGCAGCCTGTTCACAGTTAGGCTGCTGTTTCCAAAGAGCTGAGGGCCTATATGGCCCCCAGATAGGGTGCGTTACTGTTGCGTCATCTGAAAGCCCTTTAAATGAGGTACGTTAGAATAGTGTAACTGGAGGGGGAATTTTATGGACAGGCAGCTTGGAGGCCATTGGGCTTTGACATACTATAGATGTGACTCATCCAGTATGCCTGGAATAAGTACCTTGGAGAGCAAGAGAAGAGAGAAAAGCCAGAGAATTAGATGAAGTGACTCAGTCTTTTTATATTTGCTTCTGCCCTTTTCAAGTCAGCTTAAAATCAAATTGCCAACAGAAGAGTCACTGCTGAAAGACAGAGATCACTGAAGAATGTCAACGACCCTCACAGCGTCCTTCATGAGGATGGTCACTGAGCTCAGGGCGGACACCAGGACAGGGGTTATTTGACAGACAAACAGCACAACAGATAACTCTTCCTTAGATGGAGCCCAGCCCAACCTGGGGGACTGATAAAGACAGCCAAGAAAATAAGTCTCCATCTGCTAAAATAACAAGTGAGCATTTAGTATTTGGTGCTTTACTTACTTACTTACTTTGCAGATCAGGGTTAAAGTAGGACTATTAGTATTCAGCAGCCATCTGTCTTGTGTGCTTGTGGGCATGCGTGCGTATGCGTTTACAAGTGTGTGTGTGTGTGTGTGAAAGTCAGGGGCTGTAAACAGTTCTTTTTAGGAACAGCAGCACACCTCTCGAAAGGAATACACAAATCTGGTAGTGTGTGAAAGAATTATGTAATACCGTGGCGTAGACTCAAATTTACCTTTGAGCGCCGGTATAAATGTTAAATAAGGCCACAGAGATTTGGATGAGTGCGAGGGTTTTGTGTAATTTATTTACATTTTCAGCCAAAAGATTATAACATGACCTTCTCTTCTGGAACTCAAGACAATAAGAGATGAATCCAATTCAACACGATGATGAGAAATGAGCGAATGAATGAATTATTATGTACTTTTCTCATTCACTCTCTGACCTTGTGTACTGCACAGGTGTTGCCTCGTCTTCTTATCCACTCATCCACTCACTAACTCGTGCGCACACACACACACGCACAATTTTTGGCCATACAGTTTTTGTTTGTGATGGCAGTTATTGCTCTGTAAAGCACATGTGACAAACCTGCTTTGATAAGCACTCTTTAAAAATAGATTTGTCTTGACTCATTTACTTGATCTGCCCAGTTCTAGGATTCTGGGACCTTTGCCAAAATACCCAATCGTTTAAAATTAATGGCTTTTTTTGTCCTGGAATTTCACTTGCCCTCCCATTTTCTGAGTTCAGACCCATCCCTTGAAAACATTATCTTGCAATCGATACAAACACTACGTATTATGATGGAAATACTTGTTATGGGGCTTTTAGAAGGCATTAATGTCAGAGATTACAGTTAAATGGAGACTGCAAGATTGTTCAGTCCTGATGAAAACAGTCTAAATATTGTGGTCTAATGTTGACTGTTAACATTGGAGTATTGGAGTATGCTTTTGTCATGTGCAGAATGTCTTCCTCTTCTCTTATGCTAAATGCTGGCCTGAAAAGTAACATGGATGAATGTTTAATGGCGGCGCTACCACCTATGCACCGGCGGAGATCAAATGGGATTTTTACATCAGCTTTCTACTCCAAATTGCAGTAATGATGCCACATTGCCCACATATCATATCACTTTAAACCCTGCATCTTGCATTTATATCATTAGTTGGTTTGAACAGGTCCATATTATGACTTGTCTTATTTGCATTGGTGTGTGTCGGACTGGATTTCATCCAGGTTACTGTAATGTGACTGAAGTGTTGTTTCATTTGGAGTGGGGCTCAGTCAGTCCTCCTGAAAGATGGCCGGGATGCAAGTAAAGATAATCACTGATAATGCCATTGCTTATTTATCTATCGATCTGCCTGTGCAATCATTTAAACAATAATAGCATTGCAAATTCACTAGAAGAATAGATAAATTATATTGTCAGCATGCATTGCTATACCACAGTGATGCCTGCTGTTCATCATAACCGTGGTATTGGCTCTATATCTGTGAAACCAAACAGTTAACCCATTAGACACGCGTTCATTTGTTTATGTAGTATTGTATTTTGTTGCCATAACATATATATTAACGGCATTTGGCAGATGCGTCTGTCCAAAGCGACTTAGACTACCATGAGTGCATACATTTTAAGCGTGGGTGGAAATCGAGCTCCAGTGGCAATTGAAGCGTTAATCCTGGCAGCGTTAGTCCCATGCGTTACCTGCTGAGCTACACAGCCACACATCGACTGTTGTGTGTGTTATGGAACCACAGATAGCCAGAGAGGTATAACATTTCCACCCACTGGCTTTATCTCAAACCTGTTCCGCTGTAGTTAAAGCCACAACCACAGTAGTTAACTTTCATCATTACATGAAATATTTCCTTAGTCCAGCTTGCCGTCCGCAGCAGTTGGGTCTCAGTGGTTAAACCATTCGGGTCTCTGAAGGTTTTCTGTCTGCTTTCATCTTGAGTGAGGCGGAGAGCACGGGGAGATAGAGGAGATGAGAGGGCTCTCTGAGACAGAGGCTGAAACTGCAATATCTGTTATTGCTTTTCACCTGTGTCTGGAGCTTAGTGCTAGACTTTAGAGTTGGAGGGAAGTCATTATTGGAGGTCATTATTCTG
>OMOV01091202.1:0-10605 GCA_900312565.1 Beryx splendens
GTGTTTAAATGCTTGAAATTAGTTTTTTAGACACATAAATAATGAAGCTGATGCCTATGTATGAATTTCTCTCCAAAGCCTTTTGCCTTTGATAGTTTTGACTGGTTTAACACTTTTTTGGTCACTAGCATAATTCCATTTGTGTGTTTTCACAGTTTTAATGTGCTTTGCTATTATTCTAAAATGTGGTGTGTCCTTTTGACTGGTAGTGTATGTTGTAAAATTGTGTGGTACATCATTAGCAATGGCATTAGAATTTTATATCTAATTCATAAGTGAAGAATACTATTGCTAATACCTCATTTGTATCACTACATGTGTAGTTAGACCTATACCCTGCTTTGCGAACCAATAAGGTTCTGATTTGCTTCTAGTTTTGCCTGTTGTTTTTTGACCTGTTGCCTGCCTTGCTCACTTAACTGTAAGTGTTTTGATATAAAAAGTGTAAGTGAAATGTTTCATGTTTGTTTTTTTTGCTCGATTAAAGTAGACTTTCTGTGAAACCTTCCTACAATGTGTGTTGACACACTTTGGTTGCAGTTCTCTGTTTGAGAGACCAAAGTATCTTTGTCTTGTCCTGAAAGAGAGAATCCTCATAGCGGTTTTCATTATTTTCATTGCCTACTGGAGAAATTGGTTATGCTGTCCCCCGCGGGTTTGGTGTTCTCCTCTGACTTGGACCAGAGTGAGTTATAAATCATGGTACCAAAGGCGGGTAAAAGTAATGAAGATTCGAACACCATTGCCCAGGTACATTACTTGCAGCATCAGCAAAAGTCTTTTTATGAAGACCTACAATAACAGGGGAAAAACATATACGGTGCCATTCAATGTTAATGGACTCCTTAATTATAAGTCTGATGAAATAACAGAATGAATTTATGACCTAAAATCAAGTCCACAGCTCACCCAAAAGAATATAGATGATTTAGTCTGATTCATACAGATTATGGGACGGGGTAGGATATTACGAACCATTTGCACAAGCCTTCTCACCGCGACAGAAAAAAAATGGACTAATCTCGCTACTACATTTTAATTTTCAAAGGAATTCCAAAGACAGCGCATGAGAAATGGATCGAATCTAAGGAGAAGATTAGAAAGATATTATCAGAAAAACACACACACTGGACCAAAGGCAGATTGAGTCTGAATGTGCCCATCACTCTTGGAAACATCAAGACGAAGGAGACTGACCAAGAGGTATAGTGATGAAACGCTTGATGCGATGAGATGAGATTTAAGGAAAAAGGCAAAATGAATAGTCTGATGCTGTCCATCTGAAACGTAACCTCAGTAATGAGAGAGGCTTGAGAGGATGGGGGCATTGCTTATATAAGATATGATAAGCTAATCATACACCCATCCAAGCAGAAGTCTAAAGGGAATGCCAATAGCCTAGGGAAACCAGGGACCACACCATAACTAATTAACCAGTTAGTAACAGTGGCCACCAGTGGCAACCACACACACACGCACACACACGCACGCGCGCACACGCAAGCGCAAGCGCACACACACACAAAATATATAGTTGAACAGTTTGAATTCCCTTTACTCCATTCACTTACAGAATTTAAAAGAGGCCATGTGAGGCATTAATCAACTTTACCGATTACACACACACACACATATGAAACATTTGCACATACACATATTAAACACAGTCACACCACTGCTGAATACTCACACACGTAAATATATGAGTCACTTGCACATATATAGATAAAATACTTCAGCATCAGGATAACTCTGTGCTCGTCCCCATGACAACACTATTAGGTCTTACTAAAGCCAATGTTTAATAGAAGCTGCCTATTTGCGAACTATGAATAGAAATAGTAGACAGTACAATGGCAGGATTTCAACCTATTAAAATGTAGTTTTACCATAACTATAGTGTCTGTGCAATGCAATTAAAAGACATTTCTGCACAATGTGAAAACGCTGTATCAAATGCCACAGAGATAAGGCCATGCAGTGCCATGAAAATGATTTGCCTCCAGTGTGATTCGCTACATTAATATCAGATTAAATTAAATGTGAAAAAATGTTCAAAACTGCAGAAAATCACAGGGGGGCTTTTATTTCCACAGCACTATACAGGATGCGATTTGTCTTATCAATATTATGGGCAATAGGTTGGCAACACACAATGTGTTTGTCCTGAAGGAATCAGCTACCGCGAGCCATATTTCACAATTCAAATATTATGATGACAGCTGTTTATCTACCATAAGTTAATGAATAGTTGTTAATATGATAAGGGTGACGAATCTCGTTAGACGTACTTCATCTCGGTGGGGGAAAAAATGGTTTTCAACATTTGTAGCGGTAAAAATAAACTCACATCACGCAAGATCACCTCCCGGGGTTTCTGTGTGGCGTGTTTGCGCGTCTGTGTGTCCGTGTGTGAGTGTGTTGGCGGTGATGGGGTGGGAGGTGGAGGGTGCTGCTGTTGGCACTTTATCCTGAGAAACTGATGGGACATGTTGGCCCATGTAGCTCTTTTTATAGCAAAAAAAGCAACCGAAGCAACAGAATGTCGACATTTTCTACTGCAGCCCATGAAGAACCACCTAACATGGACTCACCTTTCTCCATGAAAAACCGTGTAAATAACTGTCTCCCCTTTTATACGTTTTCCCCTCTCGTTTCTTTTCCCTTCAGAAAGACAGCCTTTGCTTTTAGAGCACTCCTGTCAGTTTTATTTCTTTTTAACCTCTTGCTGCTCTATCATTTTCTATTCCTGACTTGACAGAGTCGCTTCTCCTGCTGAAAAGCCATTTAAATACTGACAGACACTGGACTGGGCTAAACCATTTTCTGCCTAACTCGGGGGGTGGTCCAGGTGGTGGATATTTCGGGGTTGATAATATAGGATCATTTCACTGCAAACTTCATCAATAGTTCTTCTTCTTTGCTTATATTAAGGACAGTTGTTTAAATCAACACAACAGAAACATTATTTTAGCCGATATTTATCAAACAATAAAATCTATACACCATGGCATCTTTGAGGCCCTTAGAATCTTCCTCACTTTTCACCCTGTAATCGAAAAAATACATTTGTTTCAGCATTTCAATGGGATGGTGGAGGTGTGGTGACACTAGTCTAATAATGGAGGTGGCAGTATTGATTATTGCACACAGTTAGGCAAAAGGCTCACAGGCTGTGATACGATCCTTGTCCACCATCATGGCCGTGTGCGTCACTCCTCCCTTTCCTTTCAATGCCTTCCGTTTATATTGAAATGCCTTCCGAACAAATTGAAAATTGTCTCGCATTCACATATATGAAACGTATACAGCACGTATATTCAGTTCAAAGCCTATACACACACACACACACACACACACACACACACAGCTACTCATTATCACGCTCACTTCACCTATGATTTTATTTTTTTGTAATTAAAGCAATCTGTTTTTATTTCCCTTGTCATTTCATAGATGCTCTACCATTTCCCACCATATGTTCTTTTTAGTGTCATTTAGATCGTCATTTAAATTCTGTCATCCAATTCAGTTGGCTTTTCTTGTAAAGTTGATTTTGTTTTCTTTTCTTTTTGTTGTGTTGTGTTGTGGTTTGTGGTTTGTGGCTGTGTTTGTTTTGATGTGAGACGCTTTTAGAATTCCCCTGGGTTTTTTCTCAACGGCAGAAATTGGTAATTTGATTTTCTGTCTGTTTTTACCATTGTATCATTTTAAGATTGTTTCATATTGTATCACTTTACTTCTATGTTTTATTAATGTGCAAATGGACTAAAATACATGTAACTAATCTGATGTCAAAGAACAGATCGGTGATTTTTATCAAACACGATTGTCCCACACACATACAACACAGAGGATAATAAAAACATGAGAAACAAACTCCAAGTAATGGGACCAGAGCTTTTATGTGTGGACGTAATCATGCGTACTTTAGGCCTATGTGCGTATTCAAACCCAGGCATACATCTGAGTGACTAATGAGACAGCAGTGAGCAACACCAGGCCCATCTGCAGAGCCAAGTGAAAGGCACACTGCATGGCAGTAGATAAAAGAGAAAGGACTGGCTGACAAGGTGGGAGTTAAGGTAGGTTGTATACTGTGCTGAATAAAAGGGCCTTAAGTCTGGACTTCAATACTGAGATTGTGTCTGATTCCCTGAAAAAGGTGGGATGCTTGTCCAGATAGAGCGGCTCCTATTGTAGAGGGTTTTGTTGCCAAGCTGTTTTCTTTCAAATGCGGGGAATGAGGAGTCCGGCATCCTGTGAGGGGAGAGCACCGGTAGGCGTATGGGGAGTAAGTAAATAGGTGATATATTGAGATGCAAGGCCATAATCGATAAATGCATTTGCAGGAAGCCAGTGGAGGGAGACTAAGACCGGATTGTGTTTGTGTTTTCCGGTTTGCCAAAGTATTAAAGCCGGTGATTTGTGAATAGGTCGGATATTTTGAGTTTGGCAGCCAGCGCATTGCAGCAGCCAGTTCTGAGCGGGGGAGGTCAGTTTTTCTTGGTTGCTAAAGGAGAGGAAATACATAGTGATGGAGCTATTTTAAGGTGGACGTATTTTTTCGGACATTATCCTGATGTGATTCAGGTTGAATGAGAGGTCTGGACTTGATGCATTTCCAGTTGAAACAGGATGTTGGGGCGGGACGTAATGCAGTGAGGGATCATTCAAAAGTCTAAACCAATGGAATATGAGTCAGGGAGAGAAAAGCAATTTTATTTGATGGGAAGGGTGCAGAGGGGCAGGATTGTTCAAAACTGTGATGGTTTGTTTGGTTAGAAATGTATATTTACAGCTACTAGTGCAGCATGAGGTCACCATTAAAAATACAGAGTTTTCCAGGAAGTAAAAGTAATGGGAGTTCATTTCATGGGGACTTTACACAAAGAGCTCTGACAGCATTCTTTGTGGTAACTGTATAGCTAATGGAGTGAAGACATCTGATAAATGAGTTTTTTGTAGCTTTAGGGCCTAAAATGAGTTTTATCTGCATTGACTCAAAGAAAGTTGTCATCAGATTTTTAAAATACAGGATTCAAGTTTATTGAGGTGCATTGTATCCCCAGCGTTTAATGTGATGTCAGGTTGTGTGTCATCTGCATTAGAGCAGTAGAGATATTACAAAGTCACTGAACCCCGTCGCTGAAATAAACCTTTGTACGGGGAGACAAGTTACCATCTAGAATAAATTGGGATCTGTTTGTCAGGTATGAGCAAAACCAGGTGAAAGCAGAACAAGATTTTCTTAAACGCCCAGGAGCATACTGTGAACAACAGCATCAAAGGCTTCACTTAAAAAAAAAACTAAATAAAAGACTGATAGCCTATAAAGCCCTGCTCAAAACAGCAGGTAATTTGCTACTACTCATTAAAGCTGCCTCGGTGCTGTGCAGAGGTCTGGAGCAAGATTCACAGAGGTCATAGATTTTTTGAAAAGTAAGTAAGTCATTTGCCAGACTTTGGGGTTAGAGATAAGCTTCATTAATAGTGACTTGAAAATTGCTACCTTGAATGAATCAGAAGAAATTACGGAGAAAAGAGAACTATTAAGGACATTAATTAAAGATTTTGCTTTCGGTGGACCTCTAGATTATTCGCACACCACTTGTACTCTGATTCTTAAGTAGCTGAAGTGGACTCTGAGTACAAACGAACCAATATTTTTTGCTTTTTAATTCCGAGAGGGGCAACAAGATCAAGGGCGACTTGAGTATTGAGTGAATACCATCCGTGAAGCTACAGAGCAGCCTACTATCTCCAGCAATGCTTAGACAGAAGGGAGAGCTAAGAATATTTCAGCAGTTGCCAGCTGGCTGACAGATAGTGTTTTTTTGTAATACAACTGACAAAGTGCATCACGCCAAGCTGAAAACCGATGTGTAAAAGGCCAGACAGAGCATATACACGCAGTAGACACTATAGATAATTAATTAGAGATAGTTAACACCCTTTGAGAGGACTAAGTATAGGGAGTGATGTCGTGAGTGGGTCCAGAAACCTGTTGTGTGAAACCAGTTGGAGAGAATCACCAGCTACATCATTATGTATATTAAAATCCCCAAGTACCACAACTCCTGTCAAAAGTGTTCCGGAAATCTGGAAGAACATCAGCAAACTGTTGAATAAAAGAGACGTGATTTTCGGTTTATCTCACAGAATAGCCTGTTGGACCGCAACCAGACGAGTTGATTCAAAGCAGCCCACTCTACTGAGACTCCACTCCACGCCGCTACAGCTGCTTTTTTTTCTCCCTGGTCCTCATTCTCTTAGACCACAGACGGGCAATTATTTGCCATGGAGGGCCGAGAGTATGCAGATATTTATTCCAGCCAACGATTTCACTGATTTTCACACTCTTAACCAGAGAACACGAACTAATCAGCGCAATCACCTGCTGTAGTCTTTGCCTGGAATGAAAAACCGCATACTCTCTCGTGGCACATGATTTCCCATCCCTGTCTATGATACACTGCTTGTTGTCTCCCATGATATCCTGAGGATCTCTCTATACTCTCATGGCTGCACTTACAAGGTAGTGCAGACCTGACAGCATTAAGCCAACAATTATTTTCTTGGATGAAATGAACACTAGCTCCCAAATTAAGGCCTGAACTCACCTGGACCTGCACGTCTGCCTTTGATACGCTTTTCTATCTATTCCTTGCTGGCCCAAAGTGATATGATAGCTTAATTTACATACTCTGGCAGTGAAGTTTTAGATTGTTTCTCAACTGTGGAAGTAAAATCTTATTGTTAACTAAGGCCGGGGACACAACAGAGGATTATCGGGCCAATTTACATCAGATGTGCCCCTCCCGACAATCAGAGGGGAAATCCCTATCGGAGGATTAGCTGAGGCTGATGGTCAGCACACATTATCTGGTCGTGTGAGGGATTTACAGATTCAGTCTTAACCACACTGACTGACTCCCAGACTGATCTGAGCTGCCCTGACGATATGAAAAATGTTTGATATTTACAATGCGATATCCGCACGGGTCCTGAACAAGTGAAAGGGGATCACTGTGTCTCACGGCTTTACTCAAATTCTGTTCTTGTGCTTTTTCCTTGTTTTTTCAGTGTATATTAATTAGCGCATATGTCATCACATAGGTTCCTGTTAGGCCTCGTTCAGACTGCAGGCAAATCCGATTTGTTTCTCAAATCTCTGATGCACTTCCGTCACTCTGGATTTGATGTTGTCATTGTGTGTCGCGTTGCGAGTGATGCGACAGACACTTTGAAATCCGATTTGAGTGACCAGAGCGTCCGGACTGAAACGCATCTGTAGAAATCCGATTGGAATCGCATTTCAAACCACCTCCAAATGTGGTTTGGATCCGATTTGCAAAAATCGGATTCCATGTTTTTTGCTGTCCAGACTTGATAAAATCAATCTGGATACAATCTGGATATGCCAAACATCCGATTTGGGCTGGCAGTCTGAACAAGGCCTAAGATTAGAGGTCCTGACGTTGGCAACATATTAGTAGTCAGCAGGATAACCTCAGCTATATCGTTGTGAGTGTGATATCGTGTTCCTTTCCTAATTTATCTGGTGTGAGTATATTTAGGACTGACAGAGAGGAAAAACATCTGTGGCATCTGTCATGTGATGCAATGTGTTTTCCAAATCTTCTAGTGTGGCCCAGCCTATAGTTGAATATCAAATCCAATTCTGAATCTACCATGTTCTATCATGTTCTGCTCTTGCTCTGTGCCTCTTCTCTCCCTTTTGCCTGTTTTGTTTTGAGCCCTTGTCATCTAATTATCTCTCCTCCTGCCGTATAGCTGCTAATTATTGTTTTGCAAGCAAACTTGTATGAATT
Organism: Beryx splendens; assembly: GCA_900312565.1. NCBI lineage: Eukaryota > Metazoa > Chordata > Actinopteri > Beryciformes > Berycidae > Beryx > Beryx splendens. Next base: position 7,836 of record OMOV01091202.1, read on the forward strand.
GACAATGGGAAATGGATTAGTTTGCTATCTTTATCCACACTGTCTATGAGTTTGTGTGTTGGATCACTAATCGGTTTATTCGTTCATTTATTTGTCCTTTTTATAGATAGTAAATAGTTGCACCTTGCATTTAAAGTCCAGTCTCAAGTCTAGACCTCCTCCCTCATAAGTTAATATCAGTAATTATAAGTTCCTGCTGCAACAAGTTATATCAAATATACTGTATATTTGTGTAATATATTTGATTCATAAATCACTTGTTGGTACATGAGATTAATCATGATGTTCATATATTCAAAGTGTGGAGAAGAATTTCATAACATATACTAATCTTTAAAGTGGGACACAGTTTCTTGACAAATGAGTGAAGACCAGTAGCGATGATCATGCGCAATCCTATGCGATTTGGCTTTTACTGAATTGGGCTACAGTTAAAAACACTCAAACTTCCCCAAACTTTGACTATTTATAGACAAACACTCATTTTGCAGCCCAGATTTCCACTCAGCTTCAAGTATTCGGCGAGAGTTTTAGGGGGTGGGTGCACACTCATTTGCATACATTTGCATGTCATTAGCACTTCAAACCTACAGACTTGAAAGGGTTGCCTTGTCAAGACACTCTAATCTTTCTCTCTCTCTCTCACTCTCTGTCATACTCTCTTTCTCATGTCTCTGCTCTCTCACACAAGTAGTGATTAAGGAAGCTTGGGACATCAGCTACAAAGTTTAACCTTTTGTACAGACTTATGGCAGCATCCGGTATATTGAAATCTGTGATGTGCTGTGTGTTTTGCGCGTGTGTGTGTGTGCCTGTGTGTGCATGTGCTTGAATATACTATATGTGCTATGTAAGGACAAACATAAGGGGAATATACTGTGAAACATAAGGAAAGTACATTTGAATCTTACAACTGTTACCATGGTTCAAAGCTGATTTCAATGTAAAATTTCCAATACAATCAGTCCTGTCTGCAGTGCCAAGCAGCTCTACGACTGGCATGACATCATACATTCAAGTTTTTATTATTTTTTTAATTTTGTTTCTTTTGGACAGAGTTGCCCGTGTTCATAAATACTATACACTATTTTTTTTAAACTTATATCTTTTGGGCTTTTATGTTTATTAGTATTCTTATTATAATTGGACCAGTAAGTTTCCAAAAAGATAACCTATTGGATGTTAGATTATTCAGTTGGGTTAGGGTTAGCACTGGTATTAGTATTTACGCTTTGAATTCTTCATTAATTCATGATCTGAATATACAGTATTTCACACTCAAAAGTTCCTCTTTCCCATACAGCAGGCCAGCTTTACAGCAACAGTTGTGTCTTAAAATGTAAGTCAAACATGAACATTGATGTATTGATGTCATCTGTTAATGTAGTGTAGTCATTTTCTCTCTATTAGTGTTTATAACCTACTACAAATTAACTCACTGGATTGACTAACGATTTTTTTAAGATGCCTTAATTGGAGTGTGTGTATGTGTGTGTGTGTGTGTGTGTGTGTGTGTGTGTGTGTGTGTGTGTGTGTGTGTGTGTGTAGACTGAACACCCCCCCTACTGTGTACTTTGGCCAGTCGAGGTGTATTCAGGAGAGGCGAACTTCAAACATGAGTGGTGATGTAACAGGCCAGCAGGGCCACTTGCAAAGTCCAGGCCCAGTTTCCCAAGGTAACAGAAACATCCTGCTGGTCAGTTACAAGCCCAAGACCTTTATCCCAAAACAATTATACAACAGAGAACTAGGAAACCCAAATACAAAATATTATTAAATCCATAAATATATAAATTGAATATGTCATCAGTATTGTGGCTTATAGGGGACAGCTGAGTCTGTACTATAAGACAAACATGGACCACGCCCCACTGCATGCCCAAAGAATGTTAATTTATTCACAGTAAAGGAAACCATCTGTGAAAAGGCAAACATCAATAACTTCGCCCTTTCCCCTGCTATGGGAGCTTATCACAAACATGCAAAACGCAGTTTGGAGTCCTGAGAGGTTGACTGTTAGGTGTGTAACTTGCGTCATCTTGTGGTGAGAAGTGGCTATTACAAATAGAGACAACCATGTTTGTTTCTAGTAAGTGAAGACCAAGATGCTTTGGGCCAGAAACCATATTTTTAATGGGTCATGAGGACTATGTGCCAGAGAGGTATAGCTTTACTTTGACTTGTTTACAGCCTCCTAATTTAATCCCATTTTTTCATCCGTCATGTTTTCTTATCTTGTTTGATTTTGACTTGACCAAAAGTTTGCTATGAACTCATGTCACCCAAAATCTCACTTACCCTCCTGTCTAACAAGCCCTCAATCATCATTGTATCAATTTATACAGTAATATATATGCTCAGTGGTGTAGTGGTAAATAAAAAGGTAGGTAGACCTCCAGTCAGTGATTGTCATAAGGAAAACAACTGAAAAAAACATTTTATTTTCAGTCATACATTCAGTTACATTCATTACTTCCCTCTAAAGACCCTATTCTCATAATTTACATCAGTTATGAGACTTATGTCAGCTTAAAAAAGGTGATTAAACGCTATTCCACAAATAAAATCACGATATCCCTGGAGTCAGCACGGTGGAGACTTTTTTTGTGTCCTGCAGCATTTCATGGGTTTCTCCTAGTGAAGATGTGCCATTGGTGGTTCTACGATATAGTCACTAAATTATTATGATTTCTTGTATCAAACCCCCCCCCCAAAAAAAACAGAAAAGTTAACATTGATTCATACATAAAAAACTCATCCGGTTCCAAAA
>OMOV01091212.1:0-15010 GCA_900312565.1 Beryx splendens
CCTGAAGCCGTCCAGACAAAGGCCTCCCTGTTCCCCCCGGCCAGTCGCTGAGGGAGACGCCCTCATGATAGCCCAGTGCCTATCTCTGAGGGTCACGCCTCAGCTTCGGCAGAGAAGCTCCAGCCCCTCGCTCTTCTTGTTGTTTACGTCTGCCTTGCCTGGCAGCTCCACAAAGTTTAACCCTCCGGTGTCTGTCAGCTGCATGTGGTGCAAGCGGGGAATGACTCTCAGTGTTGGCTCAAGGACTTTAATCTGTGTTAATATCATCAACATTGCCTCGAGATAAGGGATTTTATATTTCAGCATGAATTAATGAAAAAGGAAGTGGTTACATGCAGCCTTCTCATTGGTGTCACCGTGTCACAGAAGTTTGCAGAGTCACTTAAATGACTGAATATTTCCGAACCCTTGTGTAGGCATTGATAAAACAAACCTTCAGTTTTTACCATTGTTTCATTTTTCGCAAGTTGTTCTGTGCTGCCGCCAGAAACGAAGTCAAAGTGAGGACAGGAATGTACTTACCGCCCTGGTTTATAAATCCGCAGAATGACCTCAGGAGAGGCATTGTAGAGTGCTGACATTTCAATTATCACCTTCTGAAGGCTGTCTGCTTCTTACAGTCGCTGTGAGGGAAATGGGTCAAGGTAGGGTGTATCTTCCTGTAGTGCTGATTGATGGATGCATTGAGTTTCAACAAATCTCTAAGAAACAGTTGAAAGACCTGATGAACTCTGTCACCACCTACCCTACTGTACTCCGTGTTTTTACTTGATGGAAGTACACCTCAAGGTTTTTTTGAACATCCAACTGAAATACTTCAGAAAACATGAATAACATTTATCATGGTGAATAGAGTACAAATCCTTTCTGACAGAGGACACAGTATTTATATAATTATTTTCCCAAAAAGAAGATCAATTGTCTGAGACTGGTGCGAGACAGATATTTGATGTCATGACATCTCAAAACAGCGAGGAAAAGCATGAATAACAGAGGTAAACTCAAGGGGGTAAAAGAATGATATGGCATCATAGAATTACAATGGGTGCGGTTCCATCCTCTGAGGAAATGAACGTCCGGTCCGTAGAGAATAGGTCCCGCTGCCGTGAAATGGCACACGTGTCAGGTGTAGAGCTGACGTGGGGCGTCAGGTCAAAACACAGTGGTGCAGCTGCAGGCGAGGAGCGGCTCTGGGGAATAGCGTGACTTCCTTCATAGATCAGTCGCTGCCCAGTGGACCGTATCGTAACAGATGACTCGTGTCCAAACACCTACCTGTGTTGTAGCAGGGACGACTTCATGGCATGTGAAACAGCCCCGATTCAGCCACTGCTGAGTCGGGGAGAAAAATGCTGAGAAAAATGGTATGAAGCAATGGCTTTGAACGGGACAACAGTGCCAATATGGCCACTAAATGTTGCTTTAAAAAGTATATTTTTTCCTACTTTTGTGTGAAATGGTAAATTGAAAATAGGGGAACAGGCAAGTTTCCTAGAAATAATGAGATCTTTTTACCCTTTAGGAAAATACTTTGATCATGGCAGGGCAAAACTGGGGCTTGAACACGGGTCCCTCTAACCACCAGGCCACTCTTTTGTCCTGGAGATGGGTTCACCAGCTTTTGTCAGGATCCACCAGTCAAACCGTGACTCTATCCTGACAAAAAAAAACAGCTACCAAGGAAAAAAAGCAAAATGAGCCATGAGTCACCATTTCTCTGAGACAACCTCTTGCAAATTGGCGTCAGCATTCCACAGTTACCTGGCTCCGCTCTGACTGGGCCGCGTTGCCCCTCACACACGCCCCGCGCCTCACCACCAAATAAGGGTGGGGAGCAGTCAATCCATCTCCTAGGGTAATAAAAGTTAAATGCGGGCCCCGAGTCGAGACATGCCTCCGGGGGTTAATGTGGGCACGGGGCGTCCGCTATTGTCTCCGTCATCTCGGGCCCCTGTATCAAGGGGAGGATAAACCGCTGAGATGATAAGTGGGTATTTATACGGTGGTGGCTGCTTTCTAATTCAAGACAGATGAGTGGTAAAGTGCTGCAGCAGATAGGGCAAACTGCCTCTGGAGACTCAAGCACCAACCAAACACAATTCTCTCTCTCTTTTTCCCGGATAAAGGGATGAAATGATAGCATGTATTACAATGATAGCACATTTTATATTATGTATTATGCAAAGTCATCAGATTACGTGTATTTGCATTCAAACTCAAATCAATAACACCTGTTACAGACTTGGGTGAAGGCCTGGGCGGAAGGATCTAAGGGTTTCCCAGACTGTAAACTGCACAGTGATACTAACACATCCTATTGGAGCATTCAAATACCACTGAGTTTCTATGATCACTGCACCACTACTAAGCTCCACTTCCCAAACACAGTTCTCCGTTCATCCAATGGAAAGATTTGCATCTGCGGTCCCCGCTGTCTGACGTTTCGAAAGAGCTGGCCGTGTTTATGGCGAGTCGCCGGTGTGTTCCTTCCTGGCAGGTTTTGTTTATGACTCTATCTGCTGGATGAGGGTCAAAGCCCGACAATCCTGTTTGTTGACTCTGCAAACAACGCGTGAATACCTCCAGAAACTTCTGTCGGTGGCAGTATCAGTTTACATAATGACATAATGACTCGGTGACATGCAGGCTGACAAGATGTCCTGCCCATAAGGTAGATGTGCGACGGGTAGCTAATTATGAAACAACAGTGCAGTAGCAACATCCATCCTGTAGGCTAGTTGTTGTTTGACTCATGGAGATAATGAATGCGCTTTGTGAAGGAAAGAAAACAGTAAGTGTGTGTGTGGGTGTGTGCATGTGTGTGTTCAGATGAATCATATGCAGGTAGTGAAAACACCCCAATGGTTTTTGTGGTGCTTTGTAGCTGTGCGTGTGTGTAGACAGACAAGATATTTGTGGAAAGCATAAGCCTCATGGAAATGATGGAGTGTGGGATGGCAACAAAGGGACTGACTAGTTGACTTATTGCAGTATAAACAAAAATCCAATGGTGCCATATGTTACATATGACAGGGTTTTCTCATGATAATCCCCTTGTGCTCTCAGTCGGAAAGGCAGTGAAGACAGGCAAACAGTTCTGTAAAGTTCCATATTTCTTACATGAATTTTCAATTTCAAACTGTTTGAAATTTGTAAGAGACATTATTCTCCCAGATATCATTAATGCACAATTGGGCCAGTAGTAGTGTTTGATAAATGAACTAAAATGATTTTACTGTTACTGTAATGTAACCTTTCATTGCATGCAAACTTTGCAATACGTTATAACGTTAGATTTCCCTTTGTAAACACTGATAAAACGCAGTTATCTTGATAGTAAATGGCTTGGGAGGAGTTTCCCAGTCACAGAAATGCACTCAAGGTCTTCTTCCCAGACTCTTTCGCTCTCTTTCCTACACGTTCCCATGCGGCTTGAAGTCATAATTCCTATCCGTTTATTGGGTTAAACAGGGAGAGCGTGCAATTCATTTTGTTTTAAGTTTAGAGCAGACTTCTTAAGGCCACAGCTAATGCAGGGACCTTAGATTTTCAGGGCACTCAGAGGAAATTATACTTGGGCTGAGTAAGTGAAACGAAAACATTGGAAGGGAAAGCGATTGTGTTCTGAGGGAAGACATAATGGCTGCTCACTTTGTTTGTCCATCACATCATATTACAGTATTAATAGAGCGCCTCTGTTCCAGTTGGCAGTGGCGAAGACCTATACAGTAAGAAATAACAATCAAGTAGTCAATCAATTTGGAAAACAAAACATCCACATACTGAGATGTTAACGGTGGCAAAGAATGGGAGAATAGAATAAGAGTCCGTGTGCCTCTGGAGGAGATTCAGGCGGCTGCACGTCTCCCACGTGTTTCCTCAGAGACTTTTTATTTCTGAACCATTCTGATTGACCTCATGGATCAGTCTGCTTCTGTCGGTTGGCTCGTTCATTCGTTTATTTATTTGACCCTCAAGCACAATATCTCAGACTCAGATTTTGACGACATTTTGGGGAATGACGCAACTCACCACTTGGGTGTGACATTTTCAAAATTACAGTGATTCATCCAATCAGATTGGACGATCATTTGTTTGTCTGCCCATGTGTCACGCACGATATCTCAGACACCTCTTATGAGATTTTGACGAAATTTGGGGAAATTACGCCTCTCACCATTGACAATGATTGAAAATGAGTGAGGCTGAATCATTAATTTACTATTACTTTGTCCTTTCAGTGCTCCGGTAGATTAAATGTTAAAATAGGTAAGCAGTTTTCTCAAATTGCTTAGAGTGCTCGTGTCTTTATAATATATTCTTGTACTCACAAGTTAGTCCATCATGTAGTTTCAGAAAGAAATTCTCTGAGATCTGCTGAAGTGATTAAGCATTGGACAAAACCAGAGAGAGTTTAACAGTCATAACCACTGGCTCACCCCCTGAACACACGAAACTAGCTTGGATGTTTTGTTTGCAGTTGCTGCCCTGCTCCGCAGCTGGAAAACCGAGGGATCGAGGCATTGTTTTGGATGTTAACACAGTCTATCCCGCTGAGGTAAAAATAGTTCCCAGCTCTATTCTCTTACGGCAGAGCCAGCGAGGGCTCGGCCAAAAACAATATTTGGACATGGCAGCAGATGTCCCCAAACAAGCCCAGTAGGACAGGCCTGCGAGGGGAACTTTTGGCATTGGCCGACTCCAGGGAGAGGGGGGAATAAGCTGGAAACAATGTGGTTTATGAGGACACTTGAAATCTGTGTATATTCTTATAGCCTTGTGGGGAGAACCTAAGTGCCTGCTTGTATCTCACCTCGAGACACTCGATGGGAGGCTCAGATTTATAGATGATGAGGAACCTGCCTCTTAAAATTAAATGGGGGCAAGTTCATTGAGTTCGCCAACTGATTTCTGGCTTTGGTCAGAGAACTTACACTTCAAATCGAGAACTGAAAAAGAAGAGAAAAACTCCCTCTTTCTCTCTCGCTCTTCCTCTCATTCTTGCTTTTGCAGTTGGCTTTCAGTTTGTGTGGTGTGATATTTGCACATCAAAATGGTGGGAAATGTGCACTAATGTTTGCTATTCAGACACGGATAGTCTGATCACGTCCATTTCTTTGTTGCCTGTTTCAAGAAACCATTGTCCTGCTCCCTTTTCTCTTCTCTAAAGATTCATATTTATAATGGTGTTTCTCTACCAAAATTTGAATAGTGTATCCTTAATTTTAAAAAATCTGTCCACAAATTACAGGAAAAATAATGTTTAAACCAAAACTCACCAACCTTGTGTCTGAGAGAATCTGACAAGTAACTCAGTTTTATACATATGGAAAGTACCTTAAACATGTTTATCCAAGACAACTTGTCCACTATTACGGATGACACAAGGTCTTGGCAAAGACAAAGCTATCCATCTTAAAGCATGAAGCATATTGATGAATGTCTTCACAAATGAAAACGCACCTCTTTGTCTTGCACAAACTATGTGAGCTGATTTGGTAACTACCTCATTTTGTTCATTCACTCAATCTATCATTTCAGTTTATGCATGCAGTCTGCTGCAGCTCTGGGGCTCGCTAGGCAAGCCGTCTAGCTTGGCCCTGGTCTCTGCCGGTGCGAAGCAATAAGCAGAGTATCAATCTGTTTGAGTAATTAAACCAATAAATCTGGAATTATCTGGCATTGGTAGCTACCCTGGTCAGCCAAGAGGAGAACAGCGCCAGGCTTGGGCGAAAGTTCGTCAGAGCTTTTCCCAGAGTGAGGCTTGCCAGCCAGGTGTTGGGTTGCCCTGGCCTGACTGCTTCACCACACAGATGAAATCCCCCTTCTTGATGAACTGAGATTAGATATCCTCATTTTTTTATTAAAATAGGACGTGATTATATTGCTATTATGTGTGATTTTCATATCTTCCTGCTGTTGAAGACTGAACCAGCTCTCTCTGTGTGATGTAGCGTGCCAGTCCCAGCTGGATTCTCCAGACTTGTGTTTGACCACGTTTGAGGTGATTCTTGGATGTTGATCAAGGTCAGTTTCCAGATCTCAAGAGGAGTGTGATGACCCCGACAAAAGTGTTTTACCGATTTACCAATCAATCATTAGATAGATTAGTGAAATCCTGGTAAACATTCAGCTATGCAGTACTAAAAGATAACTACAGTGGAAAATGATTGGCTAATAATTGTTGGTCTGATCTGTCTGAAAGGTCTGCAACAAATGTATCAGCAGCACTTTACATTACGGTACACAAATTACAGGAAATAACTGTGTAATTACATAAATAGCGAGTAACTATTTGCAATTATAATGTGTAATTTCTCATTTAAATGCCGGTAAGCACAGCGGCTCTCTATAATGGAAATATCCTTAGCATTAGAACAGTGCTATATTAATGCAGTAAGTTGTGCAATCATTACTGAGTAATTATTATGTAATGATCTGGAAACAGCTGTTTACTGGTCCTTTCCTTCTCTCAAATTGCAACTTCCATATTCTCGCTCAGAAGACGTCAGAGGATGTAAACAACTGTTTCCAAAGTGTTACATTGTAATTAGAAGTTATTGCAGAACTTACTACATTTATGTAGTAACCAGTTTCTTTCTGATGATTTTTATGTAATTATACAGTTTGTTATAGATATTACCCTGTAATTGGTGTAACATAATGTAAAGTGCCACCAATGTGTCTTATTTCAACCACTATTACAACATGCAACACTGCACAGATCTGTGACACAGCTTCAGAGCAACCACGTCAGAAGTAACTGGATTTTCAGCGCGTACAAGTAAAATCCTCTCAGTTGTACATGAAAACAGAAAATCCAGTGAAACATAACATGGATCCAAGCGAGGCAGCCAGATCCGTCTTTTTTACACCCCTATCCACCAATTGTCACATATACTGTATTCTCATGACTTAAGCAGACACTTCAACACCCATAAGAGCTGCGATGCTGATTTTCCATCTCAATCAGCAGTATCGGTGAGAGGGAAACCAAAACCGCCTCCAGAGACCACCAGACAATGGCCCTCACATCACTTTTTACTCACCCTTTCCAACCAGACTAACACACTGTGACCTGGACCTGGCACTCTGACATGGCAGCGATTCAAATCGACAGGCTAAGAGACATGAGTGCTACATGATCCTGCTTCATTCTGGTAAGCTTATAATGTCTCCAAAGCCAGTGCCAAATGCTTCGACAACAGGAACCATAGGTTTTTTCTTGAGGATCCATTGAAAGCATATAACGTGTAATATCTTTTTAACATGCACAGTGTTTGGGGATGCCTTTGTGTTGGCTGCCCTCGTTCAAAGAAATGGGCACCTTGTATTACTTTAAACACATATGGTTTTGCCTTTCTTTTGTCTGTCTGCCTCTATGTCTCTATACCGTATTTTTGGTTAACCGCTCCATCAGTCAAACATAAACCTTAAGGGCGTCCTGGTGGATCAGTGGTTTAAGGCGCATGCCATGTAACCGCGGCGTCCTGTGTTCGAACCCGGCCCAGGACCGTTGTCGCTTGACACTCCCTTCTCTCTCCCAGTCTTCCCTGTCGATCTCCATTTTCATCCCTCTAATAAAGGCATGAATGCCAAAAAATAACCTAAAAAATCCCATAAATGGTGGTACTGAAATCTAGTTTCCTCAATACTGGCGAGCAAAACAGGCGCTCTAAATCTGTACAAATTCAGTCATTCATACAACACACAAAAAGCTGCTCTTAATAGTAAGAATGACCTACAAATCAAAACAAAATCTGTGTGGGTGATTTGGAGTCTTTATGGACTTACAGATAACACACCTGACTGCACACCTGCTAATTGAGCCAGCTGAACTTTTTGTTACATAACTGTGTGACATCAACAACGTTCAGAATAACAAGGTTGTTTTCCAACCATCAGCAGTGCTAACCAGTTAAACCAGAACTCAGTGAGGGTATTTGTGATGTTGTGAAATTTTGGCCGATCGCCCTCTACTACCTTGGCCCAGGTAAATCCCTGTTCACACCACAGACTGTACAAAACAGCTTCACACTGATGTTGTTGAGCAACGGTGTTAACAAACGTAACAAGCAAAGTTCACTTCACTTTAGTTCAATCTGATTAGGCAGCATAAAACGACAATTTAAAAAAGGAGGCTGAAACCCAACACACTGTCTTGCTCCACAGCTGTTTCCTAGTGTCATGCCATGGAGAAAGGGCGAATGGAAGGGAAGGAAACGAAGCGAGGGAGCAGGAGTCATCGTCGTCACGTGGGGCGTATTGTTCACACTCCTTCTCATGCCGCCTCCTGCCTCGGGCTTTTTTATCATGTTGCGGCACGTGAGCTACAGCTGAGAGGTCCTTTCTCTATCTGAGGAAAAGGCCACTTGGCTGCCAGTGAGTGAAGGTGAGGAAGGAAACGCTCAGAGAAGGTCATGGGTTAGACTTCCTCAGATAGGGGAGGCTGAGCGCAAGATGTCTAAATAGAGATGAAGACGGCAAGGCCTAATTCAGATTGTTGAAACACTCCAGCTACAAAATAGAGGGAAAAAAGCCGTGACATGCTGTGAGCAGCACCATTAAAGAGATATTTGTGTATTTACTTAGTAGGTAGTACATACTGTAGACAGGTACACTGTGTGCTGCCACAGAGCATAATGTACTCCAGTATCTTAAAGTTTACAGTGGCAGTATATAAAAGAATCCTATTCCTAAATTGCTATACTTTTAATTTTTGTATAGACTACTTTTATAAATTTGTATTGTTCTATGTTGTGATGTACAGGAGCAACCAACCAAGTCGAATTTGTTCCTTAAAATAAAACTAATTCTGATTCTAGTATCTTAAACATGGCAACACCATGAAATTAAAAGTAAGTTTACTTGCTTTATGTTGTTAATGATAAGCAAGTGAACAACAGCGGTAGAGATTTAGAGATTTAGCCCGTTCTTAGTGGCCCCTCCAGTGAATTGCAATCTTAAAACTATTGCCCTTTTTATTCCGTTTTATTCCGCAACTAAAAATTCCCCTCTGTGTGACACTTGTTTGCCAATGACCACAGGTTGAGAAAATGTCCTTGTTATGATCAGAAGTCAGAGCCATCTACTGCAAGCTACAAGATGATGACACCAACAAACCCCTGCTGTCAACAGCCTGAAGGGAAGTCAGACACATGGAAATACTGTACCTGCTGTGCCGTGCTCTACATTTGCAGCCTTTGCATGCCGTACAGACAGTCTGTCTCTCTCAGTATGTGGCTAAACACCTGTAGCTGCCAGTGGAGATAACCATCATGCTGTACATGCCTCTGTTTGGACCTGACTCTCAGAGATGTTTAATTAGTCAGCATGTTTTTCCTCTGAGAAAAGAGGAAGACGAAGAAGAGCGTTCTACATCGACAGTATCAGTATTCTCAGTATTAAGTATTCAGGAAGAGCTTCTCAGGAATCCTCCACCATGGTAATTCTCAAGTGGAAAGTCATAGAAATATTTGATTTCAGACTACAGAACAAATCCAGTATGCCATCTGTAGTGGTCTGCACTGGTCAGTCTGTCCCAAAGCAGAATACGGTTTTGCTCGGCCAAGCTCAGTGATTAACAATGCGGGGCAGTGAACTAAAACCCCCTCTGTGAACCCCTCATGTGAATGTGAATGGTTCAGCCACTGGCCCTGATGTTGACAGTCATATAGCATGTCATGAGCTCTGGTTTGTTTCAGAGGAGACACAGTTGTCTGGCCCGCCTCCAGAGGAAACAACATCTGGAGTTTTGCTCTTAATGGGTTTTGCTAAATGGCAAAAGGACTGAGTGTGATGGACTGCGTCTCCCTGAAATCCTAAATCTCAGTCAAGTGCGATGATGTCTCCAAACAGGGATGATGACAGTGTAGTGTTACACTGTTTATATATATATATATCTCAGTATTCTCAGTATTAAGTATTCAAAAAGGTCTAATGTCAGTGTATTTGGATATTTCATTTTAAAACTGTCGTACTGTATTTACAAACTGTTGAGTAATCATCACTTTGTGTATTGTATTGGCAGTTGCAAATAATTTCTACATGGTTATGTCATTGGCAAAATATCTTCCATTCCGTAAATAAGATTTCTTTGAAACAAATTGGATAATTTCTAGGAATCGGATAGCTTCTAAGTGGCTTTTAGTATGTCTCTCAAGAGTTTAAAAGGTCACCATTTGAAACTCATGTCTCCCATTATTCACACTGCTTTGTTGTTTTAGACTGGTCCTTATGGTTTAATGCACTAACAACCACACAGAGCAGAAATCCATCATATCAGGCAGACAATGGCAGACGACCCAGGAGACAAGTGGGTGGGAGGGAATGGGCAGGAAACAAGTGATACAGGATAATGGCGATTTTACTTCTTCAACTTATAGTTAAAGAAGTCAACAGTCCCATTATCTGTGTCCATCACGGGGCACCACTTCATTACATTTCATTTCTGTGGGACGCAATCTGATCTTTTAAGAATACGGTTTGCTGCATAGGATTTGCCATGCATGCCCACAGTCTGTGGGAAATGGAGCAGTGTTTATTTTAGTTCTTCTCGGTATCTCGTGCAGATTAGTTTTAGTTACAAACATTTCTTGGTGGCAGAGCTGCTCTGGAGGCAGAACTAATCTTATTGGTTGAGTTGAACCTCAGTGGGCGGAGCCAAAGAACCACAGTTTTAGGGAGCAGAAGTGAGCTAACGGGAAAACCTGAATGGCAGAAAGAACTCAGGTCAAAATATAAATAAAAAATATAAATGGCAGTGATTTCAGTTTTTTCATTCATTCATGACCATGGCTTTAATAACCTTGGAAGGTCAGCAGGCAGGCTAGTTAACTAGCTTACCAAGACACTGTAGCTGTGGCCCAGCATGGTTAGCTTTAGCTAGTTAGTAGCAAGAGCACTGGGCTTCCTAATATTAGCTCTACCTCTTACCTTTCTCACTGGGCTTCAGTCTGATGATGTTTAACCAGAAACACTGTTGTTCTTTGGCTTTACCCATTGAGGAACTCAACCAACAAGATTACCTTTGGCTCCAAAGTAGCTCTGCCTCCGAGAAATGTTTGTATAAGTAAAACTGCAGCCTTGTGGTAAGTTTATCATGCTAAAATACAGAGAGATGTGAGGTACTTTTAATTATAAAATTGAGTTTGACAACTGAACAAACTGTACAAAGGACCAAGGTAAGTATGAATGTTTGTGTGGAATAATAACTCTAAAATGCAGATTACTGTTACAGTCAGTGCAACAGTGTCTACTGGCTTTTCTTTACTGTGACCCTGTCAGAACTTTTGGTCTCATAGATACTGATTGTCTCACGCTATTAGACTAGCTGTTCCCAGCAGACACTTTCCCACAGCTTGATGATCAGACATGAAGACCACGTGCTAGACACTGAGTGTCGTTGTTAGTGTTGTGGTGTCGGCCTTCAGTATTTAGAAGGATATGTAAAGTGGTGGTTGAAATTAACTCACATGCACTGCACATGTTGGTGCACATGTTGCTGCACAAGATGCCCTGCCATCTGTTTCACACACACACACACACACGCACACACACACACACACAGATAACAAACCTACTCAGACAGGCATTAGTTTCACTCCCAGGCTTGTCCTCTCTTTACAGTGAGGCCTTTGTTATTGTGGAGATGCAGGCTAATGTTATGCACATGTTGCCTAATTGGTAATGTATCACCACATCATCAAATCCAGTAAGAGGACAAAGGACCTGCTGGAAGGACGTCACTTAAAAACAAACTAATAATGTTAAATGGCCTGACAGGAAAATGAAGATGATGTATTTGCTTTTTCGCTCCACACGTTCAGGACTTGAGAGAGTACGGTAGAGAGAGAGGGGATGAAACAGAGAACTAGAGCTGAAACCATCATCTTGTTTCACATCTATCATTTCTAAATCTGTATAGAACTGCATAGAATGAGATCATTAGGGAGAGAGATGTGTCACGATGTTATCTTGTGGTCCCCATTCCCCCTTTCTTGCTTCTTGTCTACAGGAAGTAATGAGTGTCTGGGTCTTTTAGATTTGGTTTTGATGTAGTCAAGGTGACATAACATGTGGCTTTTGGTGTTCTGTGCTGTTTCCAGTGAACTGTATAGACACGGGGGGCGTGCGTGTGCTTCAATCAGTAAGCAGACATGCATTATATTTGTGGTATTTTTGACTGTGGCTCCTTGTAACATTTTTGTTTATATTTGTTTTGATTGGCTTTATTGTTGTGCCTGGCATGTGAATGAGAAGTCATATAACACCACAGTTGATCAGGCCCTTGACTTGGGTCACCTGAGTTAAAAGGGCAATAATCACAAGACATTTAGATTTCCCCATGAGTCACAGTTTGTGGTATCAAAATTACTCACACTCATATATCATATGCACTATGTGACTGTATTTGACAGGCGCAACTCTTGATTTGGAATTCATTTAATATCTAAACGACACAAAAGATAACTTTTCCCGCAGTGTGCATTGGCCCAAGTTGACTGTCATGGCACTGAGTGATGAGTGGTGAGCTTGTCCATTTTGGCACAGACTTAATTTCTTGTGGAGAACATTAAACTTCTGGTTGCTCAGCAGTGCACAGGGGAGCAGCCCTCGGCTCCAGAGACACTTACAAAAGGCCAAAGGGGGAGCTGAGCAGAGCGCACACAAACATGAGTAATGATATCCAGCTGCAAGTGCGCACACACACTCACACTCTTACAAACACACACTAGGGGTGTAACGATGCAATTCAGTAGCCCATAAGAGTTCAGCATGTTGGATTTAGTACACAACATTGTTACATTATCAGACATGAAGGCTGTAAGTGAATACATTTTCCAAATCTATATGCATCTTATTATTTTGCATCAAGATACATTGTGTGACAACAGACTGTCACATGCACAACACACTCCTATTTATCATCTTGTACTGGTCATACTTATGCCAATCCTACACAAAAGAAATCAGCAGACAAACACACACACACACACACACACACACACACACACACACACATACACACACACCACAGAAAGCAGACTTGCTGCCTATAGAAGGAAATGTGCAAATGCCTCAACCTACCTCGGTTGAAAATTAAACATTGTGGTCCATGAGGTTTTTGTGGAGAACAGTGATGTCTGTGTTTTGGCCTGTGTAAGGTTGCTTATTATCGCACTCATCTCTGCAGTGAAAACATATGCAGATATGAGACACCATGCTGCGGCTCCTTTTGACTCAGGGCTGTTTAAACAGACTAGCGCAGAGAAGGGTAGAGCATTGAAAACTAATATATAAGCAAATTGCACTTATTTGTGTTGCCCGGAGGCGTCAGGGGGGGGAACGGGGCAGCATGATGTATGATGTGTGAGTGTGTGTGTGTGTTAATATGTGTAATTGTGCATGTACCAAAGTTTGTTTTCACTAAAAGATGACCTCAAATGGGAGCGCATGGACTTTGCTTGATAAGGGATCTTACTTAACCTGTTTCTCAAATGAGCCCACACAGACACACACAGGGGATTTACCAAGCTCTTATCTAACACTTGGAGCGGTGACATCACCGTCCGCAGAGGATATCTTAACACGAGGAGGCTTATGCATGGAAGATATCTTAGCATTACAGCCCTTGTTACTGTAATACTTGCTCCTTGTGTTCTAGAGGACAGTGAAGTGAAAGATTGAGTGTGAAGAGAAAGGTCTTTAAACCACTTTTGTATTCCCTGGGTGCTTTGTGTTTGAAGTATCATCTTTCGTTCATTCTTTCAGCCTCTTTGCCCACTTATTACTATTGGGTGAAAGTCAGGAAAACACCTTGGACAGGTTGCCAGTCCATTATCGGACACATCAGGGTGTATTTTGGGTGTAAGCCATGTGACAGGATTTTGGTGCCAGCTACTAGGCGAGAGCCATTCGTCTGTCTCAATTTAGATAATCCCTAATTTATTTCCATATAAAATTACACCAGATATTAGCATGAAAGGCTTGCAGCAGCCAGGGTAAATGTTTTTTTTGTTTTTGTACTATGATCCACTCTGCAGAAAAAGTATGGGATATAGAGGTCAATGGGATGTCTGTGTGAATAATGTGGAAGCTGCTGTTACATCCTTGCTGTAAGATTAGACTTTTGCAAGCTTGCAAGTTTCACAATGCGTGTAAGTGAAAGTTGCAATGTGGCTGAAGGTTTCAGTTTGTCTTTCCTCTGAACCGGAACTGTTCCTGTGTAAAATGAACAAGAAGTGCTACGCAAAGATTAAGTTGATAATAAATGAATAAACAGCTTACTTGCAGCGCTGCCACCAAAATGTGTCTTTACGTTATTTGTGCAGGCAGTTCATGATTTGCATGTAAAAAGCATTGTAACTTTGATACCACGGCTCAACTAAAAAGGCTGTGGCAGGTTATAATTTCCAGTGTCAGCTGAGAGAACCAGGGGGAACGCTTTGGGGGTTTTGGGGGCACCAGCTGTGTCTCCCTGGCCAGGCCCGGGTCTCAGTGGGGAATTTGGGTTTTTTTTTAATACAAAGCTGACAGTAAAACGCAGAGACACTGTAACCTGAGATCAGAGATGGAGCGCAGAAAAACAAACCCGACCACTGCTGCCTGTGTGTGTTAAAGAGAGTGGGATGGATTAGTGTGGGGTGGGGGGTGGGGCATGCCTCCCCCTCCTTGATAGATAACTCCACACTCATGCAGAGAGAAACAAAGGGGGGAGGGGGGAGATGAGGGAGCCGTAACAGAGAAAGAGGAGCAAAAAGTAGCAGAAAATTTGAAGGAGATAAATATGCCAAGAAGATTCACAGAAAGGTCTAAAAGGAAAACAAAAATTCAAAAGATGGTTGAAATAAAATAGCTGATGTGATGTCTGATAATACCGAGGCACGATGTGGTATTGTGTTTGTTATGAGATTGTGGTACCATGCTTGTTCTGAGATTGTTCAGAGATGTATATTTTCAGCCACCTCAGTGTTAAAAAAGAGATCGGAAGAGCGTCGTGTAGGGAAAG
>OMOV01091214.1:0-15368 GCA_900312565.1 Beryx splendens
TGTTGAGAGAGTGATGGAGAGACGCAGTGCAAGCCAAGACACAGATGGTAAGGGATGAAGGGAACAAGTAACCTGGAGAGACGTGAGGAAAAGAGAGCCAAATCCAATATAAAAAAAACAACTATAACGGCTATTATGGGCAAGGGTTGGGCGATGCTCAATTAATCACGTATATTGCCGATCCCGGACGTATTCGTCCGTGCCGGGGGCGTCCAAAGTTGGCTGCGATGACAAAGCCAGATCAAAGTAATGCAAATCGGCAAGGAATTTCCACCGGCAACGGATTCAGTCCATCTCTGATGTATTTATCCAGTCGCTCAACACTATTACGGACCCGCTTGGCATTCTGGTTTCTGTCCCCGTCTTTGTTTTTAAATGATCGAATTTGTCAGTGGACGGGCACGTAGAAACACGCAGACATGACAAACACAATACTTCTTATACACAAGATGCAATTAAGTACAATAAAATGTTCTTCAGTAGCCCACTCAGTCCTCTCCTCGGCCATCCAAAGACAGTTGCATTGAATTTATAGAACAAATTAATTTAAAAAAATGTTAGAAGCTATTAATTGTCTGCCTGCATCCCTTTCCCCTCCGTGTTTATAATGTTCTCTATCCTGTCTGCAGGTTTGCAGGTACTTCCTGGATGCCATAGAGGGTAATAAGTATGGCTGGTTCTGGGTTTGTCCAGGGGGGGGCGACACCTGCATGTACCGGCACGCCCTGCCGCCCGGCTTCGTGCTGAAAAAAGACAAGAAGAAGGAGGAGAAAGAGGACGAAATCTCGCTGGAGGAGCTGATAGAGAATGAGGTGGGGTTGAAGGGAAGGATTCTTTACCTGGCTACTTGTAGTTATGAGATTCAGGTATTGCATCTATCGATTCAAATGTTGAGAAGATGGAGAATTCCGTTGAGGCAACTAAATTGTGCGTTTAGAAATGCAACCAGGCGTTCTCAGCTTGTTGCCCAAGCGCCGAGGACGTCCAATATGGCTGCCAGAGGTGCATTACGTCTCCCGAAGGTCCTCTATACCTGCTCCGTTTAACTTGCAGACTCCGGGTCCCAATGTGACCCATGTAGCCCCTGGATCTGCTCTCTCTCTACCTGCCATGTCCTGATGTCTCTCTGTCTCTCGCAGCGTTCAGCTCTGGGCGCCAATGTGACCCGCATCACCCTGCAAACTTTCCTGGCTTGGAAGAAGAGGAAGAGGCAGGAGAAGGTAAAGAACGTATTTAATTCGTTTGTCAGTGCAGCACCATCAGTTTGAATTTTCTAAGTCCCTTCCTTTCTAAATTTCTCTGTTGGCTACCATGGCATATTTGAAATCAGGGGAAATGTTGGAATCTCTCCTTTTTAATTAATTTATTTCTTGGAAGTTGATTGATTGGACTAAAGACATTTTGTCATTTCATATTGGTGTTGAGCTCGTGATGCAGTGACTGAAGGTTCGGGACAGTACCACACGCGTTTGTAGTTTTAAAAAGTGTGTTCACGTTTGAATTGCTTGTAAACTTTGGGGCGAAGCAGACCTGTGTTTTGAGTTATGGTGGGATCTTGCGAAGTCAGTCAGTTATTCCATGACCAAGTCCTATCCCTCAAGAATCTGTGTGTGTGTGTACTCTTTGAAATGAAAATCAGGTAATGGGATGCTTTTGATTGACAGGTGGAGAAAGCAATGGAGGACATGGAGAAGAAGAAAGCTGACTTTAAGGCTGGAAGATCGTTAGGGGTATGATGGGCTCCAACCTCTCTGTGTGTGTGTGTGTGTGTGTGCGTGTGTGTGTGTGAGAGAGACTGAAGGATAGCGTTCTGAGAGTGTGAACGTTAAACTGCTTAACTGATGTTTAAATTTGATGCTTTTTTAGCTTTTATTCATTTGTATTTACCATTTTAAATGTCTGGCACGAAGTTGCCGCAAAGTCCGTTTTGTGTCTTTCTGCATTTCTGTGTGTATGTGTGTGTGTGTATATGAGCGCTGTTTGCGTGTGTATAGTAGAGTGGGACGACACTTACATAAAATAATACATCATTCAATTTAATAATCTATCTGTAGGTGAGCGGTCGTGAAGTGTTTGAGTTCCGTCCAGAGCTGGTCGACGACGACGACGATGAAGCCGACGACACTCGATATGCCAATGAAGACGACGACGATGAAGATGAGACACAAGAGGTAATAACATTTTTTTATTTATCTGTGCAGAGTGTCACAGTCACAGAAGTTGTCAGTGACATTGTGAAAGAGACTGAATCCGTGTTCTCTGTGCCGATGCTCTCTGCCATCAGAGCAGATGCACTGGCTCCCGCAGTCGATGGCCATTTAGCTTGTCTGTGTGTCGCTTCACATAAATCTGTGCTCCATAATCCTGACACTTGAAGCGTGTCCATAGAGATGATCCAACAGCGGCTGGTGTCTTAATAAGGCGCTGCACCGTCTGGGTCGGCGGTGACATATCTGCCGATGCACGTCTCTCCCCTATTCTAAAGAAACACATGTGGCAAGCAGTTCACGCTGCTGACATGTGGTGGGACGTTCCTGCTGACTACTATTATACTCCAATTTGATTATTACTGTTTTTGTGACGCAGATATACAACTAATTCCAAGTGGGTTTCCTCCTTAATGCGTTGTACCTTTTAAATTTAGCCTCTTTATTCAAGTCAAGTGAGATTTCAGTTCAGCAGTTCAGCGTGTTTCAGAGACGAGAAAGAGATTAATTCTATAGTAAGAAAATGAATTGTATTCAGCACAAACACAGCATGACTTGAAGGACCACAGACCGTGCAGCATCTTGGGTGCAATGCATTCTGGTCCTTGTAGTTCCTCGACATCCTTTCAGTGCCCGAGAGCATTTTTATAGAAAAATCTTTTTTTTTTTTTTAACTACGTTGATGAGAAACAGCAGGTTTCAACACCAGCTTGGCGCATGACAAACTCTGTTCTCTGATCATTTTTTGCTCCAGATCGATACCGTGTTCCAGGACATAGACTTATCCCGTTTCGTTCCGAAAGAGGTGGACAACTCAGGCATCACCGTAGCATCCGTGGACCGTTTCACCTCCAGGAATAAGAGCCAGCCGACGACAATAGACGACGGTGAGAAATACTTCTAAAATGTTTAGACAATAAGTGGAATAGTTTCTCTTTTTTTGATGAGCCACTAGTAATAAATTAGCATATGGCAACTTTTGACGCACATGCCCAAAACACTAGTGTTGTCCCGAAGAAAACCATCCAGTATGTGAGAAAACTAAACTTCTCTCACATGCACTTTGTTCTGCCCTCTCTCCTTCTCTTCTCCCTCCTCCTTTCCTCGCTCCCTCTCCTCTCCTCTCCTCTCCTACAGAGGATCAGCTGAACGGAGCTTGCGGCGGCGAGGCCAACGGCCTGTCAGGGGCAGAGGGAGGCGGCGAGGACGGAGGAGGGGAGGACGAAGACGAGGAAGACGACGAGGAGGTGCCGGTGGACGAGAACCTGTTCACGGGAGAAGACCTGGAGGAACTCGATGAGGAACTTAACACATTGGCGCTGGAAGACTGAGAGGGACAGGGTGAGATGGAGCGGGAGACGGATGTTAGGATGGACTGACTGACTGACTGAGGGACGGAGTGACGGACATATGGAGCTAAACGACGAAGAGACCAGAAGGATGGACGCACTAGTGTTGTCGCAATACCAGAATGTCGACATAAATACCAAGTTTAATATCTAAAAATTCGATACTACTAAGATACCATGTAAACCATCAAGCGGTGTCTCTGAGATGCTTCGCCAAGTTACTTGTGTTACACTCTTGGGAGTTTTGATGTTGGGTGTCGGCTCTGTAAGTGTTCCATATTTTGCTCCTGGCAGCAGTTTTGTAAACCACCGAGCAGACCAGCGTCTCCGAGATGCTTCGCCAAGTTGCTCGCCACCGCTCCTCACTGTAGCAACTTCTGCATGAGTTTTGATATCAGGTGTCGGTCTGTCAGCCCCTGGCACCGGGTTGTGTCACCAGATTAGGCGGACTAGGAGTTGGTCCAATTCAGGTGTTTGACTGTTGAATCTTGCGCCGCAGCTCTGCCTATTCCAGTCTTTCTTTTAACTACTCCAATCCGTACGCCTGACCTCACCTGTACGCCCCCCGGAGTCGACGTCGAAACGGGACTTTCAGCTTTTGCAGAGCACTTTTGGTGAAAGTGTCGGAATTGTTCATGAATCTCAGTATTTAATTCAATCTTTCGTAGCGGTATTGTAGTATCACATTTTCTGTATTGGTGACAACACTAGGACCGACCGACTGACAAACTGAAGCAGAGAGACAGACACATGTACAGACTGACGACAGACACGGACAGACAGACTGACAGACGGGCAGCTGTAGGGAAAGACAGATGAACATCCTCATTGGACAGCGGAACAGACAGGTGCAGTGTGCCACCACATTCTCAAGCACACGACAATGTTTGAACGATTTTAAAAATTCAGAGACTCGATAATAAAGCCTGATTATATGATGACATCACTCCCTGTCTCTGCCCCCTCTGTTTCCTGTACCATCCCTCTCGCCCCCGCACAGCCCGGCTTTCCGAGACCGACCGTGTTTCCACAGAAGGGCCAATTGAGGGTTTACCAGGGCCAACTCCGCATAATCTCGCTTGACAGATTCTGTGTTAAAATAAGGATTTTGACGCTGCTGTGTGCTTTTTTTCTTTTTTGTCGCTTAAGAGGAGCTAGCTAGCTTCCGTTGGACCTGAAATTACTTTGAAAAAATCACGCTTCAAGTGCTTTTCTACCTGTACGCGACTAATGTTAACACCTCAGCAGAACTTTGAAATCTTAATGATCATGGAAACCTTGGCAGCCTGGGAGACGTTACAGTGGCGTAAAAAACTTGGAACTGAAACTAATTGGGAGATAATACTGTCTGAAAACGTCTTCACCTTCATTACAGTCTCAACGGGTTTTTGAGGGAGTGCTTAAAACGGTGGGAAATGAACAGAAGCGCTTCTTTAAGTATTGGAATGCTGTCGGGTGTGCAGAGCTTCACCTGCGCATACGGAAACGAAACCCAAATAGTTTTAAGGGTGTCTTCGGTTTTTCAGGACTTTTTGACACAACTGGCATTGAATTCAAAGGGAGATTTCTGTTTTCCTGCATGGAGTTGTCCTGATGTTTAGGATGCCAGACCAAAACCATTATTTCTTTTAAACTAAAAACTAAAAACCTTTATGTTCTGGAAAACGGTCCAGATAGGACCCACGTAAACGGACCCAGCTACTCATTTTTTGGCTCTACTTTGGAAACCAGACGAACGAGTCCGCGCTGGTTCGCCCTGTTTTGGAAACCAGTACGCTCCAGACCCGAGTCCTGCCCTGTAGGAAAACCAGGCTACAGATGTCATTGCCAGCCCGACGTTGTAAATAAGAATGTGTCCTTCTCAAATGAGTTGCCTGCGAAAATAAATAAAAGACCATTGTACATGAAATGTGTGTGTGTGTGTTTTCTTGGCTGGTGCAAGTCCTAATTTGTGATTTACACTATTCAGAAAGCCCAACTGCTCCCAACTGCTGATTAAATATTACTGCTCCTCAGCACTGTGCGAGTGGCGTTGCACTTCAGAATCGAATATGCTCTTTGGAGTATTTCTAGACCGATCCAAAGCTTTTGATGCTCGTTCATCAGGAGATTATACTTTACAAATGATCTGAAGATCTTCACAGACAGGCAGCTGGCTCCACAGTAACACTATATTGGATAGGACGATGACAACATGCTGCAGGCGGGCATCCTTCAGGCCGTGTTCCTGGTCTACTTCAGTAGTTTGGCAACATCAATCCACATCAATGCTTATTGTAAATTTTAAAAATAACTGAAAAATCACTTGTGATCAGCTGAGCAGTTATTCATTGGGCAGCACCAAATGAAGAGACCAGACGCGCCGGGTGATGGTTTGTTGAGTTTTATTTCAGCTTTCAAAAAGTGAACAACCAGTCTAGTAAACACCCTTGATCTCAGTTCAACACATTACAGGATGCACCACGACAGATGAACTCATCTGGACTACAGAGTTTTTTAAAAAATGAAGCTGTTTTTGTGTGAATCCAGCTTCAGGAATCTTTGAAAATAAAAATGCTGGCTAACAACCATATAGTGCTACTGCAGACGCACATTGTCGAGTCAAGCTGATGAGAGCCGATAAAAAGGTGGTTTGAAATCGTGCACTTTTAACATAACAGCATGATACTCGGAACACAAATACTACAAATCAACGGAGTCAAGGTTCACAAAGAGAATATCACAGAACTCAAACTTAGCACAGGATGCTGCTCACAATGTTCTGTTAAGGTTTTTACGTTTATGTGTTTATATCGGTAGGCAACGGTCACACAGGAAGGTAACCGACCAGAAGTAGGT
Organism: Beryx splendens; assembly: GCA_900312565.1. Taxonomy (NCBI): domain Eukaryota; kingdom Metazoa; phylum Chordata; class Actinopteri; order Beryciformes; family Berycidae; genus Beryx; species Beryx splendens. The sequence continues at coordinate 6,395 of OMOV01091214.1, forward strand.
CACAGGAAAAGGTCAGACAGGTGTCAAAGGTCGTGTCAGTGGTCAGGAGAAGGTCTTGGTGTGTGTCGGTCGGTCGGTCAGGTCAGGGGTCATTGTGTCATGACAACAGTCGCCTAGGGAACAAGAAGCTGCAGAGAGTTATTCACAGGAACACAAAACAAGGGAAGAACTTTCATCATGAACAGCCAAAGAGGTGCAGCCTGTGAAGAGAAGCACATCCAAATCTAAAACGGCCAGACATCCAGGTGAGAGTGGCGCCTTCCTTAAAAACACTCAAACAGCGGAGCACCTGAGTACGAGGTGACAGGTGTGTAGCAGAAGACTGTAGGTTGACAGTTACAAGGAAAAGTTCATGCACACCGTCAACTGAACTTTGCAATTAGAGCACCGTTACTAAAATGTTTTCGGTACGAAGACCTTCTTCAGGTTATGATGAAGGTCCTCGTACCGAAACACTGCTCAAGGAAGACGCTCTAATTACAAAGTTCAGTTGGTGTGCACAAACTTTTTCTTTCTAAAAAAACCCTTAAAAACTGCTTCTTTGAATATTTGTTTAAAAAAAAAACACAATAACAAATAATCTATATTAAATAGTCAAGTTGATTACACTGAAGGCCTTTGAAATGGAACGTCATGGAAACCAGTGTTTGAGTGGATCAGTTAATACTGGCAGCATTTCAAAACGCACACCGTCATTACTTCAGTCCAACTGGTGCCCTTTGGAACACAATTCAACACTAAATGTGCATCAGCGTCCTGCACAAACTCTCCAAGCAACACGTCAAGAACTGGCTAAGATATGGCCGTCAAATGTGGTTTGTTCTCACCCTTGGGAGACAATGTCAGCTACAGTCATTATACAGAACGTGGTGAACAGTGGAGAGGCGAGGTTTCTGTAGGACACCAAGGACATATCACCTCACTGAGGCCTGGTACATAGTTAACGCAAGATACACACGCTCTAATCCAAGACTGGAACATACGCGAGCTCTCCGCTTACGGAAGTACGCGCACATCGACGGGCTTCTTTTGAGTTTTGGGCCTGTGACCTTGAGCGTTTCCAGTATTTTCGGATATCAACATAAAGTTTGACGACCTCCTATATACCTAGATCAATTCAACCAGTCTCCTCAGACTGTGCCACTGTCGTTCACGTGCGTTTGCACTGGAAAAGACGACTTCTTTTGTTTGTAGTCGAGTAGTTCATCTAGCGGTATTTGCATTTAGCAGCTCTACCTGAAACGTACATACATTAGCATCGTGTTGGGCTATTATGCTACGCAGGAACGTGGGAAAAGCCTGCTGCATTTGCCTTCGCCTTCCTTTAATGCATTGCTTGCTTAGGCCATGTAACGGGCCTTACACAGAATACATGTTTATGAATTATACAACGCTACCAAAAGGCACTAAATGTAGAATTGTACATAGTGGCGTTCCCTGAGAACGTGGCACTTACCCTGCATTTCTGTCACGTGCTCCTAGTAGGTACGTGGACGTTTGTGAGACTCCTCTCTAGGAGGGTCGGCCAACATCACCTTCATCCTTACTCCGTTCACCATCCGACCGTGGAGCGCCGCCAGAGCCTCGTCCGCACACTGAGAGAGAGAGCGAGAGAGAGCGAGAGAGAGCGAGAGAGCGAGAGAGAGAGAGAGCGAGGAAGAGAGGGACAGATACAGAGAGAAGTTGGATTATTTGACATTTAAAATGCAGCAGCAGCACAGAGAAAGGGACGGACAGATTTGAGAGACTTTGTTCCTTTAAATATCCCCCCTCCTCCATCCCCTCCTCCGTCAGCATTAGCCTCTCTCTCTGTCCATACCTCTGCCTGTCTCTCAACCTTCCCTCCTCCCATAATCCATCTTGCTTACTTTCATCACCTTTCGTCTGCTTTTAGTCTACTATCCCTCCTTCCCTCTCGCTACTCTTCCATCAGTTCCCAGTCTCACCCCCGTCACATTTCATGTATCCAAAATCACTTCCTCCCTTCATCATTCAACAATCTACCCATCCCTCCTACCCATCAGTCCCGAGTCTCACCTGTTTTTCAGCGTACTTCATGTATCCAACCTTCCTCCCTGGAACCAAATGCACCTCGATGAGAGAGCCGTACCGACTGGAGAGAGTCAGACAGAGAGAGACACAGAGTGGGAGTAAAAAAACAAAAGATCCAGTTGAAAAGAGAAACATTTCTTTATGTTGATGATTACCTGGACCATCGTTTTTAACAGCAGCATTACAATTACACTTGAGGCATTTAGCTGATGCTCTCAACCGGAGTGCATTTTATGTGACCTGTAATGTGCATGTTGTATGTATATATTTGTAAGGGCTTGAAACTATACTCTGTTCCTAACCTTTAACAGAAACCGCTTCTCATTCTCTTAAAAAGACAATAACCTTGAAGGCGACCAAGCAATTTTCACACATCGTAACAATTTGGCTGCAATAAATAGTCTAATCATAGAAGTCATTAGCAGGCTGAATTGCTTTCACAACAAGATTAAGACAGAAAATGCCAGAAACTGCGAAACCAACAAGCAATTAGGCTGCAATAATCACAGGAAGACTGCAATCATGGAGGGGCTGCTCTCAACACATTGTGGTGTGCGACAAAATTAAAAAAAATGAAATTATATGGGTATTTTCTTTGCCTGACGGAGATCTACATAAATTGAAAAAAAAGTACCACCCACTACTACACATGAAAACACATAAGATGCATTTTAAGTAGTTTCTGTCTAATCTTACTGTGGAGCTCAATGTCATGTCAAGGAACCTCCCACACTAATATTCGCCAGGTGTTTTCTTCTTATATCATGTCATACATTTATTCATTTCCTTTTCCTTCCTTGACAGAATAAAGAAACACAGTGGGCGCACAAACTTTAAGAGTGTGGCTGCAGATCTTATGTGAGCTACAATACCTTTACTTTTACATTTTAGTCATTTAGCTGAAACTCAAAAGTGACCTAACATGAGCAGTTAGGAGTTTAGGGGTTACTGTCTTTCTGAACGACACGTCTGTGGGCCACCGGCTGGACGGACACACACTGGTTATTTGGGGGATCAGGTAGAGACCGTCTCTCTAATCACTCTGCCATCATCCTTGCCTGGATGTTCTCCTGACTGTCCATAAATCTTTTTATTGACAGTTTTGTCGGAACATTTACCAGAACACGTCCTCCAGCACGTCCAGTGGCAGCGGGGAGGGGGTGAACACGACAAACAAGCGCTCCTTCACTTTGCTGTCAGGTGGAGCCAGCTTCTTCAGAGGCGGCAGGGTGACATCCGTCTGAATCCGGGACACTGGAGCGACATTTGGGAAGGCCTGGAGGATACAAACAAACAGCCAGGATCAGAGCTACACCGTAAACACGGGTCATTCTTTTGTAAATTCATGCACAATGCTTATCGGTCATAAATCATCATCATGGTCATCAGTTGGCAGGGGAAACATGTTCAGACACAAAAGCACCCATGGTTGGACAACCTTAAACTGGTGTCTTGTAATTAACCACTAATTAATTTGATTAATTATTTATATCTGTAAAGTGCTATAGGTGGCAGGGGAGGCCTGGAGGAGTAATTAACCCAGAACAGTAATTAACCTTGAGTTGTTATTTACAGGAGGATGAGAGAAAGAGGACGTGACAGAGGGAGTAATGGGAGGGCAAGAAGAAGTGATATGATGTGCAACTACGATCATAAATCTGAAGCATGGTTTTCTGATAAAATGCAATGCAAATAAATCTTGTGTAGATTAAAAGTCTTTCTGAGCATGAATTTTGTGCAAGTTGAAAACAGTAAATAACTCAGCACAACTAGACCAACAACAAGATAAAGTACAGGCTGGAAAACCTCCACTACAGTTACAGTACCACTTCTCAAATCAGGCACTGATGCTCTTTTTTCTGGCAACACTAGTAGGTAGGCAGGAAGGTAAAACTCACAGGGGGAGGCTTCATCATTTGGCTGGTGGAGGGTCCGTTCCAGACTGTGGACATCATCTGGGCTGCAACAAACTGCATGGCCATCCGGCCTACGGGACTACACACAAACACAGAGACAAACACTTGTTACTTCAACTTGTAATATTAAACAAAGATCACATTATTCCTCTCTCGGTGTTTATGTGTGTAGAATGTGTTGATGTTATCACCTGAGCTGCCACAAACTGTGCAGCCATCTCTACTAGGCTACATACAGGCAGAAATAGGGGCACTCACATTTTGAGCCAACTTCTAGTATGAAAGAGATACTAAGAGATAGAAAGAGTAGAGACTGGATTACCTCTGTGTCAACATTTCCTTCTGCTTCAGACTGCGTACTCAGTTGTTTTCTAATCAAAAACTGCTCGCTCCTATTTTTATCACCCAGAATGCACTGGACAGAATTGCTCGGTCACAGGATCCCACAAGCCCAACGAGGACAGGAGTCACATTCACCCATGAATACATGACAACTCCACAAATTAAATGTGAACAGGGTGAAACGCAGAGAAGGGTATTATTAATTATCTGGGGCATGATTTTTAATTTCATGTACATTTTATGAACTTTCAATGGCATTTCTGCCTCAAGCCCCCGTTCATTTCTGAACCTGGTGCACACACTGGTGTATGTATGTGGCTGTCTGTGTACTGTATATACACACACACACACGTGTATATGTGTAAATGCATGCTTGCACATGTGCATCTGTGTGTACCTGGTGCGGTCTTCTCCATCATCAATAAAAGCTACCGCCAGTCTGTTTCCAGGTGGATATTCAAACCCATTCAGCTTTTCTTTGGCATAGACCGCTGATCCGAGGTTATTGTAGCGAATCACAGCGTGACCTGGAGGCACATGACACACAGGAATCAAACAACGGCCAATAGAAGAAGTTTTAAGTACTTAGAAATAATCAAAATGAACTGTCGAGCACCCAGGATCAATCAACCCTTAAGTGGCTCAGTTACTTACTGACTGAATTATTTAAAACCGCTATTTTTTGTTTTGACTTGAGTTTACACTGAAGCAAAAAACAAACAAAAAAACATTAAATCTCAAGAATTATTTGTATTTCCAAAAAATGTTTATCACCTGTCATAAATAATTTAGATATATACAGTACACTGACTTTTTGAGGGAAGTTCTATGAAGTTATCAGATGGATGTCACGGCTGTATTGTTATTTTCCAGCTGAACATAAAGCCCTTCTGGGTGTGACTACTAACCTTTGCTGAGTCCGTACGGGTCTCTCTGGAGCTCACAGTAGTCCATGCCAGGTATGATGTCAAACAGACCATAAACCTGCTCCTGGGTAACCGCTGCTCTCGACGACACCATCAAGCACCGTGTGATGACATCACTGGAGCGGTAGTCTGAGACTGGGTAGTTGCCGGGGTCTGTTGTACGGGGAGAGAGAGGGGGGGGGCAATCGGGCCAATAGGAGAACAGAAATAGTTAAAAGTCAGGGATTCCTAAACTTTGTCATGTCAAGGAACCCCAAGTAGAGATGCTTGAGATGCTCCGGACCACCGTTTCCCGTTTAATAAAAGTTTTCCTACCAGGGAACGCCATCTAAGAGGATAATCATTTTTCTACATTGGCTCTTAATGCTAACTTTGTTTGAATGAAATTATGGTGAAATTAAAATAATCCTCATTTAGCTGGGGACCCCTACAGCCCTCTCAAGGATGCACTGACATTTTGAATTGTAGCCTTATTTCTCTTCACCAGGGGGTTTTATAGAGTAAAGAGTTTCTAGATCAGTTCTTTGACTAACCAAAAAATGTCATGTTATCGTTATTAGCAAGCCACAAGCATGGCTAGGCGCACGCCGCTGGTAACTTTTGGTGGAGCACAGTTGTGTGTATGGACCCACTTTAAAATTACTGAAACTTTTTTTGTCCCGCATCAGTCATAGAATTGGATGTGCGTATGTGAGTTCTGTGAAAATTCACAGTTTAGGCATTCACAATAAAGTTATAATAATAAATCTCGATTTAAAAAAAAAAGGAGTTTAGTGTCTGACTGAACTGAACATGCCTCCTGATTATCATGGAAACACAGTAAAGAGAAATACTGAAAACTCAAATACACTGTAGATAAAACAGAAAACTGTAAAAACAAAGAAAAGAAATTAAGATGTAATACAACTGCGCACCCATAGTGAAGGGGTAGGGGTTCATCTGGTCACCGCCGCCCATGTGATCAGCTCTGCCTCCTCCCGCAGGGTATTCTCCGTCTGTTGATGTGGTCTTGCTGCGAGGTTCGGCCAGAATGGCTCTGTAACCTAACAACATGAACATAATCCACATGATCAGTACCATGGTTCTGCAGCCCTATAGTCTGGTGATACGCAATGAAAACGGACAGCGTGGTTAACAGAACTGAAGAGTTATCATAGTCGAAACATCCTAAATATTTTATCAACATCTTCAATCAGCTAGTTTCAGTTTATGTGTTACTGTTACTATATTATTACTACTAATAATAATACTGTTGCACACAATCTTACCTCTGTCACAGTTCTCTATAGCGAGGGCAGCTTGGGAGGGCTTGTAGTATCTGACGTAGCCCAAACCTTTACTTTCCCCTGTGAACTTGTTCTTAATGATCACACAATACTCAATATCTCCATATTCCTAGAGAGAGAGACAGAGAGAGAGACACATCATTTACTCTTCCCAGTAAAGAAAGAGAAAGTTAACACTCCTAGAGAGAGAGAGAGAGAGAGAGAGAGAGAGGTGTGCAGTTACCTTAAATGTATTTTTGAGGTCCTCCTCTGAGAAGGCTTTGGGGATCATGACGAAGATCCTGGTCAGCTCCTCATCCTCAACGTCCCTGTGTCGTGCTGTCGACCTCGACTGGGCAATGAACACCTAAGCAAACAAACAAACAAACAAATGAAGGAACGAACAGTAACCTTTACAACCCACTGATACACGAATCCTTCATCTAAACTACTTCCACGCAAAAATCCCTCCGTACACAAACTGAGGGCCTGTTTCAGGGGGGGATCCACTTCCTGTGGTTTCATATACACTGCCTTGCCATGTCATGTAATGTTTGTTGTAGTTGATGTATATTTTATCCTATTTTTAAGATTTGGTGTTGTGTTGTACTTGTACAAAAGCTGTTTATCTATATCTCTGTGCAATGCATCAGAGTTCTTGGTGGTTTATTGTTTTATTACACGTGGCCCCTGCTAAATTTAAACCAAAATGTACAAGGTGAGAAAATAAATTAAACGAAATTGTGTAACGCTACCAGTATGTTTTAATTAGAGCAAGACATTTTTTTCATGCATGTTTTAGGCTGAAAAGTTGAAGGGCTGTTGAAATTATATGAGAATACAAGGATTGTGTGTGTGTGTGTGTTTAATGTGCGCAGGTTTGCCCACCATGTAAGTAGCTTTAGCTAGCTAGCTAGCTAATGTGGGTGGGTCTAACGTTGCGTAAGTTAACGTTACGGTGTTTAGCTAGGCTACTTTTAGCCCCGAATGTGCTCCTTAGCTAACGTTAGCTTCTTACCTAACGTTATATATTCCGTGTGTGAAAAATACTCTGTTGTTTATTTGAAGGTGTGACCAACTGTTCAGCGGCCTACCTTGATCGGTTTAGTCCCATCCATCAGGACCTTGCCGTGCATTTCCTCCATAGCCAGGCAGGCATGCGAGGACTTGGCGAACTTCACATAGGAGACGCCTTTAGACTCCTTGGTCTGTTTGTCTTTGACCACCCAGATCCCCTGGATTTCCCCAAACACGGAGAAACTCTCTCGAATAACATCTTCGGACACGGAGCGGCTGGTGACTAGAAACAGCCGGCTGTTGGGGGGCTCGTCGAGGTTTTCGCCCGCTTGTTTGGTGGGGTATTCTTCCATCTTTGTTTGCTGCAGAGTGACTGACCGATGCTGCCTTCAAGTGCTTAAGCTCCTATTTACATGCGCGGAAGTCGTAAAAACGACTTGTCGCGCATGTCGGAAGTAACGACACCTTTTGCCAGTTTACGGTGCCTGCTGTTGTAACGCAGCGGTAGAGTAAAGCGGCGTATATATGCATCAGTCATGTAATGGGTGTTTTAATTAGTTTTAACTAGATGTTGCATGAATTACTTTTACCATGAACTGTTGACACGGCTTTCATGATGACGACAACTCGGATAGCATTGACAACTCTCTCGTGCTGTGTTGGGTCGTTCATGTACGCTCAGTAATTACAATAATTACGACAGTACGTGAAGGCAGCACAAAGCAGCATCCTAGCACAGATCCTAGCCGACCAATGCAGGTGCTTACTGCCATCTACTGCACATGAGATGTAATGCCACAGTGTCACCACCCCACCTCGCTTCTCTCACTACCACGTGGTGAATGTTACGAAAGGATGCTGCAGTGAGGTTTTTGAGTAGATAGCCTACCTGAACATCTGGACATAATAATAATAATAAATAGCAATAATAATAATAGATCCAGCAGGGGGATGGTGAAAAAGCTAATTGTTGTTTCCCCTCACATTTTCCTCTAGAATGGGGTGCATCTAGAAAAAGCTGTGCCAAATAATCAGAATCAGAAACTTGTATTCGCAAATTACAATGTGCAAGGAATTTCTCTTGGTGCAGGTGTCAACATAAAAACTATTAAGAAAGATGTAAAAAATGCAATAATAAAATATGTACAATATAATAAAAATAAAAGATGTGTGCAATGAGTTATATACAGATATGTATAATATAAATAAGGGTGATACCATCTTTCATTTCCACTCCCTGTGCCTATTATGAGGTCTAAAACCCTTGTATTAATTGATGAAGTATGTTATAACACGAACCAGCTGTCAGCTGATGCGGGTCACAACATATGGTGTTACGTCACAGGCTTGTGACTAGTGTGTCAGGGGGGGGGGCAACCCTGGGGGGGGCAACCCTAAGGGACTCTCAGGAATTCTCTGTATGTGGACCTATGTGGGTGTGTGGGGGGGGGGGTGG
>OMOV01091222.1:0-14052 GCA_900312565.1 Beryx splendens
GGGTGATGTAACCAAAATCTAAATTGCTTTAGGGCCAGATGTGTATTGGCAGGGATATATTTTTCAGTATTATTGTGGAACAAGCTTATTGTTAATTACTGTACTTAGCTGCAGTGCAGAGAATAACAGTATACTATATCACAGTGTTCAGTTGATGACAACTTTAAAACCTTAGCATTATGGCAAGAAGGACGAGGCACAAGAATAGCGAGCGGGTACCAAGCACTCACTTGCAGACCACATCTCCCGTCTCCTCGTTAATGAGGCAGGGAGCTCCGTGGCATCGCAGACACTTGTCTACCTCACACTTGATTCCCTCAAACCTGGCGGGACACACACACTCCACATAGCCGCTACTGGATAACGTGCAAGCCCTGGAGTTCACACAGTAGTGATGGCAGATGTCTGTTCAACCATTCAGAGCGAGAGAGAGAGAGAGAGGGAGAGAGAGGGGAACAAAGAGAGAGAGTTGTGTATAATGAGAAACTGGGAGCATAGTTTAAGCTGGTTTGATTGGAATTTTACAGGGCTTTAATGGGACTTAATTATCCGCATCAAATGACATCTCAGCCACAGATGAAAACATATCACCCCTTGGGCATGCAACAGTAGGAAAATACTAATGGTGTGCAATAGAAATTGTTTTCCCACAACCCATTATGACAAAGCATTGCAACGAAAAGGCAAATACATTATCACTATAGCACAGAAACACCCAAGGTTGTTTGACAGTCGCTTTTTGATTTCTTTTATCTGCAAATAGAGGCAAATGTAGTGTTTGTGGAAAGAAAATGCCTTAGGATGTTGTTTTTGTTGCCACTCTATTTTCTATGAACTTTGAAAAGCTTAGCTCTATACGCTTCCAGGAAGCATAACTGAATTCAAATCAATGCCTCGTTGTTGCCATTTAGTCGCTGCTCTATACGTCGCTCGGCTTGAAACACAGGTTAATGTCAACGGTCAAAGGTCAAGTTGCACGATAATCATCGTTTGCTGTTGTGTTTGCTGCTGCTAGTCTCAGAAGCAGCAGGTGCAGGACTCACGGTAAAGACAGCGGTCTCCGGTGTATTCTGCCATGCAGCGGCACACCGGCTGGTTCCCCTGACTGACGTCGCAGGTTCCTCCGTTCAAACAGTAGTTGTCGCAGACCCTCCTCTCACAGAACGGCCCCGAGAAGCCCACAGGACAGCGGCATGTAGGCTTACCTGGAGGGAGGGAGGGAGAGGGCAGTATGTAAATTACCACTGTGCAATGGTAGCCGCTGTATTCATATCCCATTGTTTTTTTATTCACTTTTGGGGTTCTTTATGGCAGAGTGATTGCCATAAAAAACTTTGTGGAACATGACATACTTTTGCAATGCAATTTTCTGGCTCTCTGCGCAGTTATGTGGCACTTGGCCTGTAATTTGGCATGGATGAATACTGAAAATCAGAGTTTCTGATATTTTAAATAAGCATTGTAGACCTTGGCTTGCTCTTGGTGGTTTCATAACTGCCTTAGAATTGGATGAAATTCTTGACAAATTTTACATTCTGATTTTAATATCATTGGTTGTATTTTTTGTCCCACCTTCCCTCGTCCCAGTAAACACACCACCCTCCTTCTCACTGCATGAGTGTAACCACTCTGTTGTTCTTGCAAGCTAGCTAGTTACATTTGAGAAGCTTATGATTTTGTGTAATGCCAAAATCACTAAACAAGCATGGCAGATAGTCGTTGCTGTGTAATACCAGGGTGTCAACCTGCACTAAACCAAAGAGGAAGATTTACACTGAGCGTGGGTATTTCAATAGCAAATTTCAGATGCAGTGGACTTTGACTTCACACTCCATGGGGTTCGCCAAGTTTGCTAGTTTGACATCTGATGCCATTTCTTCAATCAACTCAAATAAGAAAACTATCTGCAAGAAGCCACTGATTCAGTTGTCAGGTCCCAAGTGAATGAGGCTCCAAGCTATCAACGTACCTAATACCGATAGTGATGGGAAATTCAACAGGCAAGTGCCTCAGTTTTCACATTGAAGAATGTTAGGCTGATGCCACATCACTTCAAACCCATGTGAAGCTGAAGCACAGTGGCAAGAGAATGATGTTTCAGCTTCTTGTTCAGCATGTGAAAAGTGAGTCAGTCACAGTGCCAGGAGGGCAACAACGCAGATGTCTGGCAATGCAGAGCTCATAGCTCATGTCTGAAACTTGGTCTATACTGGCAGAGGCTATGCATTATGAGATGGGCCACACCAATTTTGATATTTGTCCCTAGCACAAATTTGAGGAGATTGATTAAATGAGATTAAAGGAATAAAGGTTTGTTGTGGCTGGGCAAAAACAAAAAAAGGATTTGTCAATGAGACAAATTTGGAGAGCAAGATGAGCTGCATGTGTGCATCAACTTTCATGATTATTGCCTTTTAAGCTTTTGTAAAAAAAATTTTTTTTTCAAAAAGCTGATAACAGGATGTTCGTCAGGCCGGTCGGGCTAGTAGTGTCACTTCTGAGAATTCTGATTTTTGTTTCAAGTTCAAGCTTCCTAGCTTTACCATGGATGATTATAAAGATGTCTTCTTTGTGAAACACAAACAGACACAACAAAAACAATACATCTCCATCACAGGACGGGATAATATATCACACCCCCAGAGTACTGTGAAGCAAAAGTAAGTCATAGCTGAAAGTCCGCTGAGAGACATGACACAGATCTGAATTGTAAATAAATCACAGCCTACGTTTATGGCCCCAAATAGCATCCACTGCCAGGGACATTCTGCCAAAATGCTGCCATTATGAAAGACTTTTCCTGTTGTGAACTAGGAGATCATTTACTTTTATGCTTGTGTTTTTATGTTAGAGCATTTTCTGATGAAAAAAATGCATTACATCACACTTTAATGTTGTTACAACATAACAAAATGAGCAGAAAACAGCAGATTTGGTATGGGCAGAAGAAGTTGGTTGCCAAAAGTGGTATTAAAGTGCAGGTAGACCATTCAGAGGCCCATGCAAGCAAGATTTCAATAAAACGTTGTTGCTGGAGTTTTGATTGATACAACTGGAAAATTTCCAGCCTCTAATTGATTACGAGGGTGCCTGCAGTCCCTCTTTATCACCAAAGCGTGTACTTGAGGAAAACCATTTGACAATAAACTCTCCCTCGCTCATCCTCGATCACTCATTTAGACCAATACTCTTCTGCCTGGGGGGACATGCGCTCAACGCAGCGAGACCTCTCCCTTTATGAAAAACCAGTCAATCGCAAAGCATGAATGAACCAAGAGACAATGTATGCCCAGCAGCGCAACAAATATCGCAACACTTTGTTTCACTCTCCTCTCCGCTGTCCGGGAGTAAACAGGAGTACAGTTCATCATACAGTGCAGCGTGTGGGGTTTCGCTGGTGAGTCGAGCAAAAAATAAGACTGAGTGTCAACAATTCAGTACCTTAGCCATACTGCAGTGATCCCATGTCAACCATCAACTATGATCTTATAACAGAGACTACAGTACTGAATTTACTTAATGAGCAGCAGTAAGGATTAATCTTGCTTTTAAGTCATGTCTAGCTGTTTTAAAAATCCAAACACTGACATCTTGAAGCAAGCTGAGGACACAAATAAAAAAAAATCTGTTTACTTCCTGGTGGGAAGACATTTTTTTGTGTGCCAAAAAACAAATAGAAACAGATTTATTCCTAGCAATAAAAAAGAGGAATTTAAGACCATTGGAGTGTGGATAATATTTGAAAGGGTGAGCATTTCATCAACAAGGACACACTGTGATGTGGAACACCGTACAGCAGTGGCAGACTGGGATAAAAACCAACTGACCCACAGATATCCACCGCCCCGCTCCTCGCAATATGGACACATGGAGAACAAAGTCTTATTAGAGAATTAAGTATTATTATAGCCTATTTTTGTAGAATCTTTAAAATGAGGTTGGGAATTTATATATGGGGTAATATATTTTAATTCAAAATGTAATTTAAAAAACATCAGCTGACACGGTTTCTATGTTCTCTGCCCATAAAAATGACATCTCTGCAACTTGTTGATCATAGAAAATCATGGTCATATTTCCCCCCTTATTTATATCGTTCATCTTTCATCATATTTCCATTTCAATTTGTTAGGTTGACCTATGCGCAACATCAGTCTGTCATTGTCAGCTCAGTGTATGGAAGGTAGAATGAACCAAAGTAAAGCTGGAGAGAAAGATGGACTCGAGATGAACTCACACTTCAAATACAAATTAAAAGCCAACATTTGAATCTGCCCACTCTTTGGCACAACCTCATTTATACCTTGGCTACAACAGCCTCCTACTAATATTATGTTTAAGAATTATTTGGACAATTTACATTAATTCATAGCCTAACAAAACTGCCTAATTAATGAGGCAGTACTTTAAAAGCATTCGCGACAATTACAGAAAAAGCTCATTGCCAGGTTTATAATAAGTGAGATGTGGATCTGGGTTCTCAGCCATTGGCTCTCTCTGCAGAGCGGTGCGCTCGTAGACAAGTCCTAACAAAGATCTCAGGATTCCAGGGCCGTGTTGTTAGATAAACATCAGAGCAGACACTCAGCGTGCGGTGGGCCTATATGAATGTGTGAACAGAGTGGAGTTATAATTAGATTCCTGTGAATGAAGCGGAGCTGCATGGGATGAGCAGAATACAGAAGTGTTTTAGAAGGGTCATTGACGGAAAAAATACTTCTCCACTGCCAGACGAATCTTTACAGATTCCAGCAAAAATGAGGCAGGTGTGGAAAGGAAGACAAATGTGGTTAATCATACAGTGGTTCAGCGTGCGAGGTGAAGTGGGCAGGCAACTCTGAATTGAAAATGTCTGTTTCAGCAAGCTTAGTCTGTCCAGAGTTCAACAGACAGGGATTCTGGAGCAGGATTACATGAACCATCCATTACACCGCACACTGGATGTTTATGAGCACAGTGATGTTAATGTCATAAATAACTGACTACTGAGCAGTGGAGAAATGTTGTATGGTCTGAATTACGGTCTGTTCACTATGTTCTTGACAAAAAGATGAATGTACATGGCACATGGCAAAATAAATCTATAGGCCAACATCCCTCTGTAAAGGTTAGTGTGAGGTGCATGTTCATGACCACCAGCGAGGTATTTACTGCATCCCATGGCTTTCTTTATCACTAAATCTGAACCCAGGTATTTGTGAGAAATTCTGGATTGTCAGTTTAGACGAGGTTCTCCACAACTACAAGTAAAGAAAAGATTAAATAACTAGTCAAATATGCTGCTAATCCCTTCTGCTGAATATCAGAAAGTGCTACATTGGAATTGTCTGATATCAGACAGAACTGTCAACTCGTTACTCCATTTCCATCTTCAGTCTGACTCTGCTTCCACTCTAACCGATTTCCGTGGAGGAGGGGATTCGATTTTCCCTAACCAATCACTAGAGACCAGCGTATCCGTCTGACTCTAACATAATTTTAAGTTGACACTGTTGCTGTAGCGAGGACGCAAAAAACATCTCCCCCTTAAATAAATGCCTTCAAAGCAGAGTGCTGTTCGCATTTCAAAGTAATTCTTACTTTTGATCGATTTAGAACAGCCTGGATAGCAGCGTCTGTCTTGTCTATAGCGGTCGCCATTGTTGTTATTACTCCTCCGTGGTTCCGGCGCACAGCTTGACAACAGTTTGACAACGGCGTTAGTCCCACCCATGGCGCTGATTGGCTAATCGTTAGTCCCCCCAGGCGCTCACTGGACCGGTCATTTTTCACCCGGAGAAACCGCTGTTGCATGTCACGATGCCAGACCAGAAGCAGTCAACTCCGTGGAGTGGGCGGATTCAAAGGTCTGGACCCAGGCAAACATTGGAATTCAATAGCAGAAAATGTTTAGCGGTCTAAAACTCAGAATCAAAGAGCGAGGGCTTCTTTCTAGCGCTGCCATTTTGCACCGACCTTCAACAATCATACAGTGAGAAATCCATCGTAGAAGAGGAGAGAGACCAATTTCTCCACTGGCAGTAGCCTCATTAGACTAGAATACCAGGTTTATCCTGCCATACTATCTATATCCAGAGGGAATCATGGGGTATCATGTGTGCACTGCATACGGTTTGACAGTATATTGTTGAAGCTGACTCACCCAGGGGCGAGCCCATGCAGGTGCCTCCGTTCAGGCAGTAGTCTGTACAGTGGTTGACCTCGCAGCGCTCCCCTGAAAAGTCAGGCCAGCAGTAGCACCTCCAGTCTCCCTTCTCATTGGCCAGGCAGCGGCCTCCGTTCTCGCAGGGGGGGCGGCACAGCTCACCTTCAAAACAGTCAAGCCCGCATCACTTACACTGCTGCGCCGTGTAGCAGTCCAACACATCAAACTGCGCTGAGCCGCAAATGCCGAACAGCAGCAACCTCTGAGCTGTAAACCTGAATTATTTCAAGAAAGTGAGCGCAGCCTGTCCAGACTTGGCAAGGAAACTTCCAAGCAAGCGTTTGACTGGCAGCGGCGTGCAAGAGACAGCCCAGTTCAACGTCAACCTACATAAGCACTAAATCTTCACAGTGCGATATTATGGCACAGTAGAAATTTATTGAAACAGCTTTGGAAACTGTTTTGAAGTGGAATAAGACAGATATGTAGGTCTTGATTTCACAAACTGATGCAGAGACTACAGACAATGTCTCACCTTCCATTTTGGTGCTATATTTACATGGGTTTTCAATGTTGGTGTAGGCTAGAGTATCAACATCTATTCAATGTCATAATCTTCTCTTGTATATCTTCTCTTGTTCCCATCTTGTATATCATGCAACAACAAGCCAGCTTGGACGCGGCATGAGAACAACAGTCGTCCTACCTGAGATGTTGACATCACCACAGGTGCCGTTGACCAGCACCTTCCCCTCTGGACAGGTACACTTGGCGCCCGTCGGGTTGAGCAGACACATGAAGTCACAAGTCATTCTCAGGCACGGATTGGCCGCTGTGGAGAAAATTTTAAAAAGCCAACGAGACAATCTGTCATTCTGGCCTGAGCTACAGAACGCAGGAGCAGTTTGTTTGTGAAAAGTGTGTTTGTTCTTTCTCAGAGCAGCTTTTCATTTTATCACCACAAAATCTCTTTGTCAGAACAAACAAAAGCATTTTAATTCCTGCCTTTGAAGGGTGTTATTTCCTTGAAGCATAGAGAGGCGCAAGGCTAAAGCATATGATTAACTTCACACAGGCCTCATCTCCAGACTGAATCAACAACAAACGTGGTAAGAATTCCTGTTTGTCCGGCTGATGAACAGCGCTTTGAAGAGCAAGCTATTGCCATCGCCAGCTATTGCTCTGATAAGATGATACAGGCTCTGTGTGGGCATTGTGTTTTCAGTCAGATTATACTGTATATGTAACATACATTTCAGCGCTCAGATTTCTTGCAGAAATCACGGGATCAAAGAAAAAAATGAAAACTGCTGTGAGCGTTTTGCTGAAGACATCAAACCTTCATGTCATAGCTTTTTGCTAGCTGTGCACAACTTCTGTCCACACACTACACGGCTGGCCTAATGAGTCACTGGGGAACGGTACAGCTGCCCTTTAAGTGAAAAACTCTGACCAAGACCGATCTGTCTGGTGCTCCACAGCCATTAACACCACAGATGTAACAAATAACCGCAGTAGGTCTACCGCATGAGAAAAGTGGGAGGAAAGACAAGGTGGTATCGAGTGATGACTCTGTGTCACACACCTGAAAAAAAATAACATACTGCTGTATTTCAAAGAGGGCTGGATGCAACCTGGAGTTGGAAAAACACATGCTTTTTCTGCGGGTATTGAATAACAGAACCAACTTGGAGAGCAGCGCATTGTCAGTTAGGATTTTCTGGTTATCTGCAGGGTTCAGAGAGCCAAATTTGAGACGGTTTAAGATTTTTTAATGCTACCTGGAATTAAATTTAAGGGCAAATTTAAAAACCAACATAGAAACAATGTTGACAAAACCAGCTTGTTTGCAACTGAACACAGCTAATGGAACTTCTGACACTATAAATGGACAGTATATGAAAAAGGACACCAGGAAGTTCATTAAGTTTCAGCTGGAAATACACTGAATTACACTGAATTACACTGAATTACACTGAATTACACAGGCAAGAAATCATTGAAATGCAATTTTCTTGTGACTTCAAATTTAGATACATTATTTTGGACCTTGGGATTTTAACTGTCTAATTCCTTGAAATAACAGTTATATGCATATTCCATAATGCTTGTTACTTTATATTAAAGAAAATGTATAAATTGTCAAGAGAAGTTACCATCTTGTTGTTTGTAGTGGTGGGAGATCAAAACATTTGTGGGCTTCTCCATGCCCAAATGGAAAAACTCCACAGCCTGTTTGCCATACTTGTGGATCTTGAAGATCTCATGTTTTAGCCCGGTTCCATATATGTAGTCTTCAAATATATCAATTCTATATGGCTGGGAGATTCCTGTAAATTCGTAAGAGAAAAAGCAAGTAGATGACATCAACAAGTGACCGTGTCCACGTACCGGCAGCAATGGTTTAATGAAGGTTTGTATCCTGAGGCGGCTAGAGGAAGCGAGAACGTGCGCTGTGGGTACACAGATCTCGACACACATTGTTTAGAAGCTTACTGCTCCAGAGCCGCACAAACACTGTTATTGTTGCAATCTTTTGATAAAAAAGTTGAGGAAATTAAAGGGCAACCCCAATAGTATGTGCTTGGAAAGAGAAGCTGCGCTTTGTTCCCAGTTTGGCATTACCGTGCTTGTCGCTGATTGTCACCAGAGGGTCTGAGCCATCCAATCTCATGCTCCCTATCTGTGAGAGCTCAGGATCAGCCCAGTACAAACGTTGGTTGAAATAATCAATGGCCAGGCCTGGGGGAGGATGAAGGGAAGAGATTTATTTGCCTTATGAATTGTACAGAGATCAATATGGATTCCTTCAACGCGGGAGACCTTCAGGTCTCAATGGCTTTCTTGAAATATTCAAACACAATTGTACAGTTAAGGTGTCAAGGTTACCTGTGGAGTCAATCTTTTCTTTTATCTACCTCCTTTTGGCTGTTCACTTTCTACTGTGTGCAACTAGTTGAGAAAGTTTCTTGCATGGAAACATAACTCTACCATTTTGCAGTTTATTGCATTTGTTATGTCAGACTTTAGGTGTGCCTACATTACCATTTCAAACCAGAGACTCACTTTTACTTTCCCACACAAGTCTGACTGGATAATTGAACACCTGGCTGGGGCGATTAAATAGGTTTGCGTTTTTCCCACAGATGATGAATTCCTCCTTCTGTGACCAAGACAGAGCATGGGTCCCTTGAATTAAAGGAGGCCAAAGCATCTCTTCAAAACTAGATCAGCACTAAGTGTCTCCCTAAAGACACACCAACAGATTTCGAGTGGCTCTAAAATATTCCTTATTTTTTTATTTCCTTGGCCTTGTTTTCTGATATCCTTAGCTACCATCTCAAATCTCTAAAGTCTCTAGTTATATTGATGGGACCCTATGAATGTAAGGACTATATACTGTATATCCAGAACTATCTGGAGCTGAGTATACTCTATAGCCATTCATCAAAGTATCTATGTACGGTATGTGTGTCTTTGTATTAATTTCAGCTACATACTATATAATAATACTATATGTTTGCACTGATATTGTAGAAGTTAGAGGTGCACAGACGCCAATTTTTCATAACCAATACTTTAAGTAAGTTGGCCAATACATGTACCAATACAAGTAATACTGTTACAAAACAATTACAGGGATAAGTGCATTGATACAAATTAATTTGATCAAATGCACTGATCAATGTATAACAACTCTCAATTGAATAAAAGAAAGTTGAATAACAATGTTGAATAATTATAATAAAATAAAAAATAGGCTACACAACATACATACACAACAGAAAGTATGCTTCTCATTCTGAGTGTCAGTCAGTGCCAATACTGCAGGTAAACCACTACTTTTTCTTTTTCCACACAGTAGGAACAAAATGTTACTTAGAGGTTGAGGCACCAAAGTAAAAGAAAAACAGGAAATCTAAGCAATCAAAGTAATTTGTGGGCTTTAAAGGAAATGGGTACCGGTGGGTCTCCTGAGGTTTTTCTCCAAGAGCACCCTGCGCAAGGAGCCATCCATGGCTGATTCTTCTATGTGGGAGTGGTCGCCTATTACGCTCCAGTACATCACTCTGTAAGGAACAAAGACAAATGCCTCTCTGACACCAACACATGGATAATTGCAGGGATGGCTGGTATAAATGGGTTAACAGGGCTAAGCCCTCCCTACCTTTTACAATAAAGATGAGAAAATTTGTGTTAAAAAAACCTTAGAACAGATTGTTTTAAATTTTGGTGGAACGTAGAACAGCAACAGCACCAAATAGTCACAAGAAAAACACAGGATATATCTAAATGGGCTTATTTTTTACAGCCCAAACACAGTAGCATCAGCTTCCAATCATCTTCGTAGTTAAGTGAATGACAGGTGTCGTGAAGTGTGAATTATTGATAATGCATTTGTTAGCCTCCCCACCCAATATCACCACCAGCCATCACTGGATAATTGTGAATGGATGAATGAATGAATGAAACCTTTATTGCCCCTCTGGGAATTTGCTTTGCACAGAGAGCATATAAAGAATATCAAAAACATCAACAACCATACATGCCAGCACATAATATAACAGAAAAAACATAAGCATGTAAAAACTTCATAAAAAGCATCATTTTGGGAGATCGATAAGGGACATCAAGTGCAAGTTCAAGAAAGTGCCAAATTCAGACCATGTGATCAGAGCTTGTTAAGCAGCTGAATGCTGCGTGGGACGAAGGATGTGATGCCTCTATACATCATGCATAGAAATAGTATGTCTCTGTATGCATGTGGCTTAACAAATAACTAAAGGAAAATATCACAACCACTTTGACACAATCGGTCTTTCTCATTGAGTGTGCCTCCATTATGTGTTTGATGTAATATATAACGGCCAAAGTACAATGCCAAAATCAAAGAACCTGAGGATGGAGGATGGATAAAGATCTCAGATGTTTACTTGCCAACCGAGGATGCATCAGGCGGTGACTGATGGTGGATGGTGGCCAACAACAAAGAACGAATGAGAAGCCCCAACGTTCATTGTGAGAACGACGCATTAAAACGCTGTAGTCTATTGTACAGAGCCGGTTTAATCGGCTGGGAAAATGAACAGCTGTGTGTCTTCATTGATTGCATAAATTCAAGCACCCAGCCCATCTCAAACTGCAAAGACGCGTTCTTGAGTTCAACGTGGGAAGAACGTTCTCCACAAGGACGCAAGTATCGACTTGCCGTTACTTGGATGTGATATTCACCTAATGTCTGCCTCAACATTTCACACCTGTCCACAGGGCATGACCCTTCAGCACTGCTTGAAAACAAGAGGAAGTCAATAACGGATGAGAGTAGCGATGCACAAAAGGACAAACTCACCCTCGGGCTGGGTTGACAGCGATGGCGTAGGGCTCTCCCGCTATGTCAGTGATCAAGCGGGTGCAGTTGGGTCCCTTGAGCTGGCCCACGTTTATGGAGTACCTTAACTTAGTCCAGTGGGCCGTGTAATAGCTGAACCAGTGCATCCGAGAATGGTCCGTCCAATAGATATTTCCTGTGATCCAGTCAGCGGACACATCCCTGGGTCGACGGAAGTCTGAACACTGGAACCAACAATGGTCAAAATGTCAGGTGCTCTATTCAGCTTTTGTACAGACATTTACTTGAATGTGCTTCTTACAAATTAAATAGTAATGAGAGATTTAGTATAAGTTTACCCACAAATTAATACTTTTTTTGTTGGCATTATCTGGAATTCATTAACAGCATGGGCGTAGTCACAGTACACATACAATGGACTGGTTTTACCCACCTTATCAGATTGTAAAATTAGAAAAATAAATAATTGAGACATGTTAAATTAAAAACAACAACTTGCACCATGCTTTTCTGTCTATCACACAAACAATACGTTACATAAGAGCTTGATGCAATAATTACTTTCAAATCAAAAGCAGCGGAGACACAGCTTCAATGGATTTAGAATATAAACAGATCCATGTGTTTCTATATAATCAAAAGATTAAAAAATATCCTTCGTCCATTGAATCTTTGTCAGGAAAAAAAGAAAAGAAAAGTAAATTGTACACCCACACCTTGGATATACTTACAATGTTTCTGACATTAGTTTTAGTTTGACTTCTGTCTAGGGTTTCTTTGTAAAAAAGTCCACCAGGGTTAAACTGGGTAGCCCAGATAAACTTTTGGTGGTGAAACAGAGCATCCATCCCAATAATGCGGGCATTGTCCTCGATGCGAGTGAGTAGTTTGTGTCCATGGCTCTGGTTAAACGGATACACAAAACTTCGGATTTCAGTGTCATTAGCTATGTAGAGCACTCGATCTTCTGGTCCTGCCCGATGAGTTATTAATATGCAAAAAAAATGAAAATTGGCTAAATTCCATTGGGGGTATTAGACAACAGTTTGAGCACAGTACAAACAAGTCAACTTTAACATTAACATATCACCAATTCAACACTAGAACATTTACTTTAAAATATTCAATGAAGTAATAATTTAAGAAAGAACAATTAATGCAGAGAACACATTAAGATATTTGAAATCAAAACTTTGAGACCATACCTTTTGCTATACAGTTGCCATTGATCTCTTTATAATTTCGATCACATGTGCACTTAAAAGATCCTTTAGTGTTTGTGCAATAGTGAGGGCATGTGTCAAACTGCAGACACTCATTTATTTCTGGAAGGAAAAGAGAGAGCGGTTTACTTGGGAACAGGTTGCTTTGGAAAAGTTACTTGGTGACTGTAAAGTTAGGATTTATTTAGAGCCCTCGTGGGTGAAAACACTTGAGCTCACACACATCCAGGTGGTAATGAGTAACAACAACACTCCACACACAGCAGAGTCGAGGCCAAACGTTATGGTCACAGCACGGTATGCATGGCAGTGTCTGAGAAAGACACTGCAGATGAGCTTGATTTTGTTTTCCCTGTAGATAAGCAGTGCACTGACCCATTACCAAAGAGGAAATTATATCCACTCAGTAAATGATACTTTCCCTTTGCACAGAGGCAGTAACTACCCAACACAAAGCCATTAACTGGGAAACAAGGACCAGGTCGAGGGGCTGATTAAATAACTGCAGCTATCCTCTCTTAAGACTAAATGACTGTACGCAAAAGTGCTGTATCTGTAATTGGTAAAGTTCACTGAAAGTGGATATAACAAACAAATATAACCTCAATCGCTGGGGAAATAAAATATAAGATTTGGTAGGGAAATATAGTGGCAAGCTGTGAATGCTGGTCCTGATACATGCAATTTAGGCATTTAGCATACGCTCTTATCCAGAGCCACTTACAATAAGTGTAACAGTAAACATTCCCCAACCATCACATGTGTACATTTCTAGCCATACCATTAATATTAACGCCCTGTTTTGTTATACTGAGCAAAAGAAAAGTAGTTCATACCCTACCTTCACACTGGCCTGTCTTTGGGTTCCTCTTGAAGCCAGCTTTGCACTGGCATATGGCATTAGCATTTGTTTGATTGCAAACTGCATCCTCTCCGCATGGATTTGTTTTCTTTCCACATACATCTCCGTTAGAAACTGGAAATTAAAGACAGGACTTTGATTACACACCTGTGTTCCTCTGTATCTTAGGTGCCTGCTGCGCCTTCCTTTTGATGTGTAAAAGCCATGAGGCCATCATCTTCTCTCATACAGTACACAACACACCTCAAACATGGGCATACATATATTACCATAAATAACCAAACATCACATCAAAAAATGTGGAGATTGCTGAGCTTCCTGATAACATCGCGGTGACATTCAGTGCTTTTCATCTCTCCCGAATGCCACTTTGATGTGCGTGCTCGTGCCGCCGGGCAGCCGCGGTACGTACAGGCCTTGCAGGCAGATCGGAAGAGCGTCGTGTAGGGAAAGAGTGTAGATCTCGGTGGTC